>RJWM01023816.1:0-31475 GCA_004363535.1 Dasyprocta punctata | reverse complement strand
GACGGCAGGCAGGTGATGTGAGTGCTACAGCCATCCTAGGAGCATAGCCTGCTTACAATATAAGGGAGGAAAAGAGGCTTGCTCTACCCTGTGCCATGCCACCCTGCCTTGGAGCCAGCTGATTACAGACTGAAACCTCCACAAACTGTGAGCTAAATAAGCCTTTCCTTCCTTAATTTTGGGTGTTGGGTATTTTATCTCAGTAACGAGAGAAAAGTAACCAAGACACACCTCACCCATGACTTCAATGCAGTCATGATCTGGCTGGCCAGGCCTGATTGGCAGGATTGACTGGTTCAGTGTCCACACTGCTTCTAAGTGAACGTGTGGGTTTTCAGCATCCCCCCCTCCCCGATATCTGACCATCTGAGCATTATCCAGTATTGTCCCTTGTGCTCCATTAATGTCAGCACTGAGTGTGGCACTTCTTGTCCCATAGTCAATTTGTCAACCTCTACCACTAAGAGGAATATAGCTACAAATGCTCACAAACAGGGTGACCAGCCCTGAGTGACAGAGTTGAGTCACTGGAGAGGTGTACCACCACTCAAAGCCAGGATCCCAGCATCTGGATTGAAACTCCCACTGCTATCCTGGTATACTTGAGGACATACACATAGAAAGGCTTAGTCATGTTTGGAAGTCCCAGACCCAGTGCACTGGTGAGAGCCTGTTTGAGCTCTTCAAAGACTTTTTGCTATTCCTATTCCCATAACAAGTTCTCACCCCCTACCCAAACACACACTTTGTGGGCTTATAAAGGAGTTTTGCTAAGACAGAAGTTAGGTACCCAGATCCTACAGAGATCTGCAGCCTCAAGGACCTGGTGTCTGGTCATTGGAACTGGGATTGAACAAACTGTTTGTTTTCTCTGGACCCAAGATGGCATTGTCTCTGTAACAAGTAGTAACCAAGGTACTTAACTTTCTCCTGGCCTTCTTTCTTGAGACTGTATAGCCAGCCTCCCACAGGACAGTGAGGAATAATGTCCCTCCCATGCAGCCTTGCCATGTTCAACTGGCTGACAGTGGGTCATCTACATACTGGAATACAACACAGCCATGTTGGCCTGCAGAGAAGGCCTTCAGGTCAGTGGCCAGTGCTGTGCTGAAAATGGTCAGAGAATTTTTGAACCCTTGGGGTAGCCTTGTCCAAATCAACTGGTCTTTGTCACCATTTACGGGATTTTCCCACTGAAAGGCAAAAATTGGCTGGCTCTGTGGGGTCAGATGGATGCAGAAGAAAGATCCTTGAGATCTAGACATGTAAAGAAGGTTGCTTTGGTGGGGATGAGGCACAAGATACTGTAAGGATTTAGGACAACCAGGTGTAGGGTAATAGAAGCCTGGTTTACTGTTTGCGGACCTTGAACTGGCTGATAATCATCTGCACGCTGTTTCTGAACAAACAGGAGAGGAGTGTTCCAAGGCAACTGGCAAGATCTGAGGATCCCATAATATAGTAGCCTTTCATAGAACAGGCTTGGGCTTTCTGCTGGCCCCTGGAGCACCTCTGAAGTGTTGCTCATGTTCATGGCCCTTTTTCCTCCTTCCTTTATGCCCTTTAGGATAGCCTCCTGGCACTGCATGATTGAGGCAAGCCCTCCCTCTAAGTTTGGGTCCCACTAGGGATCCTCTCCTGGGAACTGGTTGAGGGCATAAGTCTGGGGATCCAGTGTTCTGGCCAGGGGGCACTTTTTTCCAGTCATTGTTGGGCAGCTTGAGTAACCCAGTGGTACTCCTCAGTCTTGAATAGGGTTAGGAGAAGTTGCCAACAATTAGTCCATGTGGGCCAGTGGATCTGGAAAACGGACAGCACCAAGACCACCACTACCTGGAATTTCTCAGTATATGAAGGTGGATGGTTACTCTAATTAAGGAGGTCAGTGATGGTGAAGGGTTGATACACTAATGCTCATTCCCCTTCTTGGATCTGCCCCTGTGGGTCATAGTAAAGGGGTCTTGTGTCTCTCCAAGTGGCATCTCCATGGCACTTTGACAGCCTAAGGGTTGGGCTGCTAGAGGACTTCTCCCCACAGGTGCCACTGGTGTGGGGTCAAAATGAGCAGCTTAGGGGAGGCTACCATTGGAGGAGTCTCCAGGAAGGCCTCAGATGATGTTGGGAAAGAGGCAACCCCTGGGGGACTAACTGGCTCTGGTAGAGCCTCTGTAGTGGGGGCCACAGGTAACTGTGGTAGTGATGGATACTGTAGGATGTATGGAGGTAGGACTTCTGATACCCCAGATAAAATCAGTTTGACTTTGGCTGACATTTGAGCTATCATCACTCTACAGTTCTCTTCAACGCAAGCTTTCAGCCAAAGTGGCCGAGACAGGGTCAAGTCAATGTAAGGAAATTGGCCAGGATAGCCAGGGTTCACTGCAACAACCCTGAACACTTGGCTAATTATCTCCTTATCAAGTGAGCCTTCAGTGGGCCTCCCACCCCAAATGATGACCACTCAATTTCATAGAAAGTCCAGAGCTTTCTGGGAGTCAGTTTAACACCATAGTCACCTGAATATCCTCCTCGTTAAAATTCTTTAACATACACTCTAGGGAAGTCAGTTTTCTCTGCTTTCTACTCATTTCCTCCCCCCAGCACACAATGTTCCTCTGTTTTCCACCCATTTCATCCCCCTAACATGTAAGAGAGGGAGGAGGGAAAGGGAAAGGTTTTCATTGGAAGGGTCATGCACTCGCTTTGTCCAGCTCCAGCCACTCTATTCAAAGAGATATTTAAGGCTCCTCATAGCAAACTCCTAGGGTGCCTAGCATCACCCTTAGCCATATGAGGATCACCACGGAACCACAGACCAGAACTCAACACTCACTTTGGCCCTGTGGTCAGGTCAGAATCTTCCTGCTCATTCACACACAAGCACACAAGAACTCCAACCCACTACCTGGCACTAAGTGCCTTGGGGCTGTGGTTTTGTTTCTTGTGGAACTACTTGGGCAGCTCTGGCACTCCAGTCTGCTGCCCAGCTCCCAGGAGTTGAGATTTCAGTTTCAATGGAACTTACTCAAGCAATTCTGGTAAGTGGTCAGTCTCCCCTTCTACTGCTTTACAGCGAGACTACCAAATTGAACCTGGGTCTTACCAAATCTGGCAGGTGGAGCTCCCTGAACTGTTTTCCTAGCCTTCCAATTCTGTTGTGCATCCAGAGCGTTAACCCCGCATGTCTTGAGGGGCCAAGCTCCCAACATATCAAGCAGTTCACTGGTGCCAGGCAAGGTTGAATCTCCCAGTGCTCCAAGGTTCAGACTCTAGGAACAAAGGAGGTGGTAGAAATACACCGTCTTAGAGTCCCAGCCGCAAGCCCCCAGCTACTACAGGATGTTTGTGTAGAGAATGAGACACAGAGGACTTTTTCCCAGGAAGCAGCTTTATTCATGCCAGTACTGATCAGAGGATTTGTATCCAAAGGCTGAGTGCCAAACATGGCATAGTTGCACCCTTTTATATAATTTTTGTGTCTTTGTCTCCCTTATATGGGAATACACTAACACTCTGCAATCTGGTTGGGTATACATTAACATTCTAAGGTCTGGTTAAGGATATTTATGATTGATGTTACAGTGTTACATCAGAATTACACATGTGTACACAGAGGTTGATATTGCTACATTGTAAAAAGTTCCTACCTCCATGCATCACAAGGGACCCTACCACAACTGGGTGATCTTGGAGCCAATTTTTTTTGAAATGTTTCCCCAGGTGCAAGTGATTTAACCCATAGCATTGTGCATGGTAGGCAGTCACTCCACCACTGAGCTACATCCTAAGCCCCTGAATCAGTTTTAAAATTTTTATTCCTCAGAGGCTGTGGACATTTATTCTGATGCTAGATATCAGCAAAAACTGAAAGGTTATGTTTATAATCCCAGCTATTTAGGAGGCTGAGGCAGAAAGATTGCAAATTTGAGGCCAGCCTGAACAATGCAGTAAGGCCCTGTCTCAAAATAAAAATGGCCAGGGATGTAGCTCAGAGCAAGGCCCTGGGCTCAATCTCCAGTACATCTGAAAGAAAAGAAAAGGAAAAATGAAAGTCTGGATGTGCATACTTATCTTGTATAAATTATACAAATATATAAATAACCACGGAAAAGAATCAAAAAAGGCAGTTATAGATTAAACATCAACGTGGATTCAATAATAACTGATAAGAGTTTGCAAGCCAATTTTGCTCTATATAATCAATTATAGAAACATGGGCTGGGCATGGTGGCACATACCTATAATCCCAGCACTCAGGAGGCTGAGGCAGGCAGCACTCAGGAGACTGCAAATCGAGCCCAAGGCCAGCCTGAAATGCATGGTGAGACCCTGTCTCCAAAAAAAAAAAAAAAAAGAAAGAAAAAAGAAAAGAAAGACACTTACAGGATGCTACAGGAAAACTAAGGTGGCCTTAAGGTCTCCATAACTGAAATCAAGGGATGGTTTACATTTGTATTAGCTAAGTAACAATTTACAGGAGAGTGGAAGTGATACTGGGAGTGGGGCAGGACGACACACCTTTAAAGACTAAAAGACAAATAACAAAAATTTAAACTTTCAGAGTAATACCAGACTCATACCTAGGTAAAAACACAGCAGAGAAGGATCCTATAAACTTAGTGCTTGACTTGGTATAACAATGAGCCCAATACAAACGGATAACGATGCTATTCCTGAGAAACTTGAGGGGACATCAGCAACATCCTGAAGTTTAGAGATGCACCTCAGATATTAGTTTGAGAAGCAGCTTATTTCCCAACAATGCCAGATCACTCAACACGAAGTCAGAAATGTAAACAGAGAACATACTCCGGGAAAATTACTTTTGAATTTTTAACCCTTCCTTTAGGTGTCATTTTTAACCATCCACCAGGGCTAAAGAAGCCTTTGTTTTACCAAGGGAACTCCATAGGCACACTGAAGGTGAAATTTTAATGAGAAGATAATGCAAGATGAATGAAAAATCAGAATCATTAGCTGAACCTCTAACATTGAGTTAAGTATTATGTATGCTGAGTTATTCAGGAGAATCACCTGGAGAGCTTTAAAAATTCCTAATGCTCTGGTCCCATCCCAGGGCAGAATCTCAGCGGTAGGATCTGGGCATCATCACTTTTTAAAGCTCCCCAAGTGGTTCCAATGTGCAGCACAGTTAAGAATGAAGTGCTCTACAAGGTAATAGTCTCAGTTTTGAATATCAAATACTCTTAATTAAAGCAGGATCAACTAAGTGGGCTTCCTAGGAGTACAGTACCCTGAAATATCACCCAGTTAAAATCAAAACTCTATAATTCTAACTTTTTTTTCTTTTTCAGTCAAATGCACTCAGCTTGGATTTTCTCATCTCCAGACATTTCCAAAGCAGAAGCGATGACTCCCTAAATTCAGATATTTTTCCTCACTTGTGGGGAGCGTGAGGTACAAACAAACTGAGAAAAAGAACTCTCATCTCCATTCCTCCAGCCTCCTGGGTTAGCCTTTCCAGAAGAGAAAATAAATAAAGACTAACTTCTCCTAAATGTTTCAAAACAAAATAATTAAAATGACTTTTTTTGGGTAAACAGCTATGAAATTCAATGAGCTATTTCCTTTATTTTTTTAATAGTCACAGACGCAGGGTCTATCATGGAAATAGCTGCATTCTTTCACCTCTGCCAAATCGCTTAGTGAAATTACATCACAGGCTGGCTGCCTGTGCCCCACAGGGTATGAGGACTCTGAAGAGCTGTATCCCCTAGGCCACTTGGGCACCTGCCTGCTGAGCTGCACAGTGGTGTTTACTCCAGTTTGAGAAGTCTATACAGTACTATGACAATTTGCCCAGCCTAACTGGGAGAAGTATCTAAACCTGATTGAGGATATTTAGTAAACAATAATGAAAAAGACAGCTTTAATTGTCCTAAAGCTTGAAATTCTCCCTGAAGCTTGAAGTACAAGAGGTAGTGGCTAGATTACCGAATTTCTAAGTAAAGAGTCATTCTATCACCACTTTTAAAGCAATCATGAAAAGAAGCATCAAAAATCTTCCAGATCGCAAATGCCTCTTTCCTTCAGAAGACATTCAGGTAGTAAGAAGAATAAAAAGATCCCCTGGTGCCTAGCGCAAATAGTGGTTCGTTCTAATCAGGACGATGGTTGTTAATATTTCTACACTATTTTGCTTCCAAGTGGGAGTGATCTGTTTGGTTCTCAATATAAGGGAACAATATTCAGCAATACAAACGAAGGAAGTACTCATACCTACCACAGCATGGGTGAGCCTCAAAAACAGTTAGTGAAAGATGCACCACAATGTATGACTCCATTTACAGGAAATCCTTAAGATAAGCCTATAGGGAGGAAAAGTGGGGCAGCGGTTAAGACTGAGGGTGTGCGAAGACTGCAGAAACGATCAATCTGAGAATGACAGAAGTGTTCTAAAACCGGATTGTAAGCGTTATGTAACTATATAAACTAAAAAGCATTGAATTATATCCTTAGAATGGACGGATTTGTAACGCATAAACTATAACTAAATTTATTTGAAAAAGTGATACTGCACACAGAAATTAATGGCTGTCCATATCTGGGACTGGTTCATAGCTACCACACAGGTCATTTATCTCGTAAAATTCCTCGTTAATTATGCTTTCTTGATTTCCATTTATAAAAAAGTTATAATTGGGGCGGGGCTGGAGAGGATCACACATTACCAAATCCAAGACTGTGCGCAACTGCAACAGACACCAGGTCTGGGAATTTGAAAAGGCAATCAGGTACAAGTAAATGGTTCTCGATCTAGAAGAGGTGTGGTTGTACCCATTATAGTCACTGAGTGTGCCTGGCACAACTGACCTCCAGCAGAAACGAAGTCGGAAGTCTGAATTCCAACAAACACCCAGGCAATGGACAGGTTTTCTAACACACCAAGGACACGCGTTTGCCAATCTAGGTTGGTTTACTTTAGGAGTCGGAACTCGTTCCAGCAGAGCACGAGGTTGGGAAGTTTCGAGGACCTGGTAGCTCTCCCGGGGACTCCGCTACAGTCACCCGGGTCCAGGCAGAGCTGGATAGACGACTGCGGGGACTGTGCTCGGGGATCGCCACCCCACCCGGCCTTCCCGCCCTCAGCGCCGACCCCTGTGCGCCCGTGGAGATGCCCCCCCACCCCGCGCCCCAAAGCCAAGACCCACCCGGGACTCTGGGACCTTCGGGGCTCCTTAGAGACCGGTGGACGCCGCGTCCAGGGGGCCAGGCTGCGCGCCGCGGGGGGCAGGCGCCTCCACGCCGGCCTCCCCGGGGGCCAGGGAGAGACTAGGGCGGAGCTGCGCGCCCCCGCCCGGCCCCGAGGGACCCGCTCGCCGCTCCCTCCCGCGCGCCCCCCGCGCAGTGCTCATGCGCGCGCCCGGCCTTTATAGCGGCCGCGGGAGCCGGGCTCTCCGCACTCGGGCGGGCGCAGCCGGGCGGTTCCCACGCAGGTGTCGGACCCCGCGGGCGGCGCGCACTGGCGGGCGGGATCCCTGACTGGCGTCGTCCCCTGCTCTCCTCTGCCGCTCGCAGCTCCTCTGTCTTCCTGCTGCCCACCCCTTTCCCCCACCCCCACTCCGGGGCTGCAACTCAATTCTGGGTTTGGCCCCGTTCGCGCCGCCTCCGGGAGCAGCAGCTCGCCGGCCGGGTCCCTCCCCGGGCCGCGCTGGATAAGGAGGGACCGCGGGCACCCCGGCCACCCCGCGCGCCCGACGCCTCCCTCTCTGTCTCGCTCTTCCCCAGGTCCGCACAACCCCTCGACCACCATGTCTGCAGCCTGGATCCCAGTTTTCTGCCTCGGTGCGTACGCGTCCCACCCCGTGCCCCTTCTCGCGCGCCGGGCGCGGCGGCGGCTGCACCGGCCTCGTGCTCTCCCCGCCTCTCCTCTCTCCGCAGGTGTCTCGCTGCTGCTGCTGCTGCCGGAGCCCGCGGGCAGCGAGGGAGCCGGTGAGTTGTGGGTTCCAGGGTCGAGGAAGGAGGGCTTGGCCCCGGAGGACAGAGATGAGCACCACCAGGTGGCAGCGGGGTCCTGCTCGGTTCCAGACCTCGGCCCTGGGCGAGAGGCGGAGGGCGCGTACGTCGGGGCCGCTGATGTGATCGGGGCGTCGCGTTCTCCCACGCGCGGGGGACCCGAGCTCCCGTGGGGGCGAGGAAAGCAGAGCCGCGCGCCCGAGCACCCCATCCTGTGTCCTCCCGCAGAGCCGCAGGGAGGAGGTGGAGGCAGAGGTGTTTGTTGAGTCCCATAGCGGGACACACCAGTCCCCGGGACGTCCGCTGCTCTTGGGGTGGGGGAAGCCTTTAAGCTATGGTACCCGAGAGAGAGAGGCTGGTGTCATTATCCCACATAGGTGGGTTTCGAGCTGTCACCCTTACGAAAAGCAGCGTTGGCGGTCCCATTCGCTTGTCACAGTCTGAAGAGTTTGTTGCACGAACGAGTAAAGGTTCCCATCTGAGGGTGTGATTCTGTGTGTTTTCCTACAGTGTAAAACACAGAGTCTTCTCAAATGTATTGTTTGTCTTTCCTGAAAAGTAGAAATGAGGATAAGTATTGTACCCAGCTGCATTTCTCATCCCTCCCTCAGTGAAGGCACGGTTAGTAGCCGAAGGCAGTCTCTGACCCACATTCCAATACTGCCCCTTCCTCCACCAAAAATGGGAGAAGGATTTGGGCTGTTTGATAATAAGCAGGAGTCTTCTGTTTTCCATAAAGATTTTAACTTTCCTGGTTCTCTAGAGAGTTTCCGAACTAAAGAGTCAGCCCTGTAACCGCCACCCTCCCTTCCCTTTCCATGGACTTGTTCTGTCTAAAAGTTCACGCAAGAGTGTCCTTGTTAGAGGCAAGCTACTCAGTTGGGCAGTGACCAGACAGTATTCCCCTTAGAAAAAAAAGCGAGGTTTTTTGGTTTGTTTGTTTGTTTCAAGGCATTTTGAATAACCACATTTTCTTGCATTAGTTAATAACATGAGTCTCAATTTTACATCTACAGTTAATTGACAAATTAATGTTTTCTGTTATCTTGTTACATATTGCCAAGGGCTTATCTCTACCTAGCATCTTCTTAGTAAAATTTTTGATTATTAGGATGACTGTGTAAAACTTGAGCATGTTAACAGTGCTTTCTAAAAGTGTGTTCACTGCCTGATATATCTCTTTGGACAGATCTGGAGCAGAAATAATCAGGTTCAATTAAGATAAAAATGCTCCATTCTGATGAGACTAACTTCCTTGTGTTTTGTCCTCTGGGAGTTGTAAGAATGTTCCTTGTGTAAATTAACCCCATGGCTTTAAGTTCCTCATCTGTAAAATGAACAATTGAGCTAAATAATAGTCTGTGAGTTTAAGGAACATTGTACTGGTTTGCTTAAGAGAACGTGTGATTCTTAAGGCTCTGTTTATAGGGTAACTAAGATAAATGGCCCTATGTAGGGAGGGATAACAGATTTTCACATCCCTATGAAAATGTTCCATAAAAGCTCAATTCAAATTTACTATTTTTACCTCATTCAGCTATACACACAGTTTTATCCGAGTTGAGATTCTTACATGTCTAGAATGAATAAACGTTCAATGACTAATGTTATTTTTGAGGTCTGATGTATTTCAGATTATATGCTTTCAAACAGCCAGAACTGAGAAACTTGTGACATTAGATTTCTGTGGTGGCTGGGGACTAAATTAAATTGGAAAACAAGCTTTTGGGTTGCTAAAATCTGGAATGGCGTGCAATGGTGCCAAAATCAATATTCTTGGTAGAAGTGTGGAAATTAGGGAAGTAAAACTTAAATCTCATTCCCTAGTTCCTCCTCTACTAATCCCCAAGAGGTTTTAAGGGTGCTTATTACATTCCCTCCTTTCTCTTCAGTTCCCATTGCTATCACATGCTTTACCAGAGGCTTGGACATCAGGAAAGAGAAAGCAGATGTCCTCTGCCCAGCAGGCTGCCCTCTTGAGGAATTTTCCGTGTTTGGGAACATAGTTTATGCTTCCGTGTCCAGCATATGTGGTGCAGCTGTGCACAGGTAAGCACAAAGACAGCTATGGGGAGGGGGAGATGCAAGCATAATTATTTACTTTCCCACTGTAAGCCATCTGGACCACCTTCTTCCCCTCTTCTTTTGGTGTCAGTTATGACCACAGAAGATGGATTTAGTTTCAGAGTTTTCCTGGGTATCCTTGAAACACCAAATACACAAGGGAAGCTTTCTGACAGAGGGCAGATTGCATTACTTCTTGGTGGTTAGGCTCCTGTGATTCTGAAACATTCCTAATTATTTCATATATCATGGAGGGGTTTTTTTTCCGTGTGCCAGCTGTTTTCTTAACTTCTGCCACAATTCTACAAGGTAGGTACAACTTTACTCCACTTTAGAGATGAGGGTACTGAATTAAGAGAGTAAAATATCTTGCCCAAGTCACATTAGCTAGTGCCATGCTGTCCTGCAGTAGTATGGCCAGTATGAGATCCTTTTTTAAAAAATGCAATCCAAGGGCCTGTGGAGTAGCTTAGGGATCCAGTCGTTTGGCATCTCTTATTAACTGAATTTCTGAGTTGTGGGTAACAGGCTAATACATTTGTATTTTTATCAATGCTTAAGAAATTTGACAGCACAAAACCGTTTCCCCAAGCAGGTTTTGTTCCTATGTAGGCAAGTTTTATTTTTAGATGACTTTCCTGCTGAACTATTTTCTTGATTAATGAAAGCAGTAGATGCAGTGTGGCACTATAAGTCCTGATGCCCTGAAAAAGTGTAGATAGTGTCTCAGCAGTTATTCTTACGTTGCAGGGGAGTAATCAGCATCTCAGGGGGACCTGTGCGAGTGTACAGCCTACCTGGTCGAGAAAACTATTCCTCAGTGGATGCCAATGGCATCCAGTCTCAAACCCTTTCCAGATGGTCTGCTTCTTTCACAGTGACTAGTAGGTACAATTTTATTGTTCTCACTTTTGGCAAATACTGCCCCCTCCCTAAAATAAAATAAAATAAAATAAAATAAAAAGCTTTCTGCTTTCCTTGGCCAAACTTTTTGAATCTGATGGGAAACCCTGTGGTCAGGAAGAGATCAACTGTGCATCCAGCCAGGAAACTAGAAGGGTAACATATCACACAAACCAAATTTAGGGGTGAATATGGAAAGAACAATTTGCTGTGAGGCAGTGGCAGTAGAAACTTAAATTGTCTGTAGTCAGAATGCCTGGACACTTATCGAGTAACACTAAACTGCAAAACTAGTGAGTTCGTTTTTGATGATCTTTTTAAATACAGTAGATGAGATTCCATTTGGTTTCTCTGAAACTAACGTGCAGCACAATGTTTCTACTGATTATCGCCGTTTCCCTATTACATTTATCATCCAAACCCTAAATCAGATTTATAATGCCTTGATGATGAAGAAGGAAGAGGAAAAAATAGACTTATCTTTGTTTTAACAGAAGGCAAAAGTAGTACGCAAGAAGCCACGGGACAGGCAGTGTCCACAGCGCGTCCACCGACAGGTATGAAACATGGAATCTGTATGTTCTAGTTGCCTGGCTCAACATTTGGAAATTATAAAGAACTATGTTACTGATAGAAGATTTCCTTTAAAAACTTGGCAAAATACCTGATGAAATAACTTTTAAAGGAGGAAGGCATTGTTTTGGCTCAAGGTTTCAGAGGTTTCAGTCCGTGGACAGCTGGTTCCATTGCTTTTAGGTCCGTGTTGAGGGAGAAGCATCTTGATGGAAGAGTATGGTGGAGGAAAGCTGCTGCCTCAAGGCAGCCAGGAAGCAGAGAGAAGCTAGAACTTGGACTGATGGCTTCCTTCTGCTTTTGTTCCATTTGTCCCCCACTCAATTGAGTAGTGTTGCCCATAGTCAGGGCAGGTCTTCATCCTTAGTTTACTGTCCCTGTGCCAATCATTTCTGGAAACAGACATATCCAAAAGTGTACTTTACTAATTTCCTATGCATTTTTCAATCCAGTCAAGTTTGCATCACAAAAAAGAAACAGAGTAAATATCTTATGTTTACTGATACATTATGCACAGAAATATTCGATGTTTTTGTTTTGTTTTGTTTTTTGAGACAGGGTCTCATAATGTAGTTCAGGCTATCCTGGACTATGTAGCCAAGGGTGGCCTCACAACGATCCTCCTTCCTCAGCCTCCCGAGAGCTGGGACTATAGGCATGCGCCACCATACCCAGCCAGAAATATTCGAATTTATATTTTCAATTCCTCCTTGTTTTTTTTTTTTTGTTTTGTTTTTTTGTTTTGTTTTGTTTGTTTGTTTTTTTGTGGCACCAGGGATCAAACTCACAACCTGGCACCTACCAGACAGGCACTTAAGCCACTGAGCCAAACTCCCGGCCCTAATTTTTTGAGGCAGGGTCACACTATGTAGCTCAGGCCAGCCTCAAACTCACAACACTTCTCCTACCTCAGCCTCTCGAGTGCTGGGATCAAAGGTGTGCACCATCATGCCCGGCTTCCTTCTTGTATTTTTGACTATGTACTGTCAGTTATTCTCTTGAAGTCCTACCTGACTTGACAGAACATGCCTAAGAACTTGCCAAAGTAAAAGAACATGAACTTTCTACTGTTTCATTTACTTCACTAAATTCCCTTATTTACTGCACCATCATATGAATAAAAGGACCGGTGTGTGTCTACTGTAAAAAACAGCCAGGGATCCCCTTTTTAAAGACTGTGTCTAAAAACGGGGAATTAAATCCAGGGAGCATGAAGCTATATCGCCAGACCTTTGTATTTATTTTAAGACAGAATCTAAGTTGCTTAGGCTGACTTCTAAGTTGCTATCCTCCTGCCTCAGCTTCCTAACGATGGCCATTTTAAAATCAAAGAAATTAAGAACTTTAAACTGTGAGTTCCCAATCGTGCATCAGTTGTGGATTTGGGACTGTAAAGTCTTAGGTCAGAGGCATATCAGATATTGAGGCCTTTTATAGTCCTGTATCATTTCTTTGTTGGGGTGTTGCTTCCCCAGTCCAGAAAATCATGAGGAAATTTTTTAAAAAAATGTTTTCAAGAGTGACACTTCTGATACCTTCCTGTATTCCTGCACTATGAGAGGCAGAGGCAGGAGGGTCTCAAGTTTGAGTATAAGCTAGGCATTTTAGCAACTAGGAAGATATTGCCTCAAAATAAAAAAGGGCTAGTGTGTAGCTCAGTGCAAAGACCCTGTATTTCATCCCCCGAACTGGAGAGGAAAAAAGAAAAGAATGACACTCAGCCAGGTCCAGTGCTTCTCTCCTGTTATCCCAGCTGCACGAGAGGCTGAGGCATGAAGATCACACATTCAAGGCTAGCCTGGGCAGCAAGACTGTTTCAAACTCTTTAAAAAGGGCTAGGGATATATCTTAGTGGTAGAGCACTTGCCTAGCATGCCCCAGGCCCTGGATTCAATCCCCAGTACTGCCCCCCCGACAAAAAAAGTAGTGTTTATATTGCCAATGCCAAGTGCTTCTTTTGTTTCAGGCAAACGACTAAAGAAAACACCCGAGAAGAAAACTGGCAATAAAGGTAAGAATGAGATACGTGTTTGTGAAAATAGCATTTCCCGTGTCTCTTCTTGAGACTGCTAACGAGAGGACTTGTTTGATATTCACAGACTGTAAAGCAGACATTGCATTTCTAATTGATGGAAGCTTTAATATTGGGCAACGCCGCTTTAACTTACAGAAGAATTTTGTTGGGAAGGTGGCGCTAATGTTGGGAATTGGAACAGAAGGACCACATGTTGGCCTTGTTCAAGCCAGGTACCAAGTTTGTTAGAATGACAGGTGACTGATGTCTTGAATGACAGATTTCCAATGTGGTACATTCATTTCGGTTTAGTATAGTTGTGCTGAGTTGTTGATCCATATGCTAAATCTTTTTTTTTGAGTGGGGTTGCATTATGTTGCCAGACTGGCCTTGAACTTGTAATCATTCTGCCTCAGCCTCCTAAATAGCTGGGATTGTAAATATGCACCACTGTGCCCAAAGTCATATGCTGCTTTTTTATTTTGTTTTGAGACACGGTCTTCCCATGTGGTTCAGGCTGGCCTTGAACTCATGGAGATCCTCCACTATACTCAGTCTCTCTATACTGTTTTGATGACTATAGCTTTGTTGTATATTGTAATAGCCCATAAGACAAGTCCCCTGTAGTACTTTTCATATGTATGTTACATATGTATTTTTATTTTTTGGTACCAGGAATCGAACTAAGGACCTTGTGCTCACCAGGCAGGCACATGTGCTGCTGAGCTATATTCCTGGCTGTATGTTTATACACACATATATTTTTTCTTTTTTGAAGGGTCTTATTGTGTTGCCCAGGATAGCCTTGAACTATAGACTCAAGCAGCCCTCCTACATCAGTTTCCCAAGTACCTAGGAGTACATTCAGGGGTATGCCACCACACCCAGCTAATAGTAAATCTCAGTTTTGATTGGTAAATATCATTATCATTTATTATAAGAAAAATTTAATATAATTTATATCTTTTGTCTTGGTTACTTTTCTCTTGCTGCTGAGACAAAATACCTGACACCCAGAATGAAGGAAGGAAAGGTTTACTTACAGTTTATGGAGGTTTCAGTCCATACTCAGCTGGCTCCAAGGCAAGCTGGTGTGGCTGAGAGGCAACTGTTCATGGTGGCTGCAGTAGATACCAAAAGCAACAAGAGAAGAAGGGCAAACGGGCAGAGCAAGCCTCCTTCCCTCCCTTATGTTGCATACAAGCTGTCTGCCCCAGGAAGGGTGCAGCACTTACACTGCCAATCGCAGCACTAGACAATGAACCAATCACAAACTCTTAAATTCAGCTGCCTTTGAAAGCCCCCATGACCGCATGAGGCTTTGGGGGGCTATCCAGACACAAACCATAAGATCTGTATAATTTTTTTCATTTTTATAGTTTTGGTCTTAGTATAATTGAAACTGTCCCTTCTGACCAGAGACCTGGGTTAATACACTCAGGCTGCTGTCTACGACCAGGGTCCCTCACTGCAGCAGACCTAGTTTCACAACCAGCTTGCTCTTTGGTACCCTGTGACCAACTCTGCAGCCTTTAACTAACCCTAAGCCCCTGTGCCAAGGTGGGTTTCAGGTGCTATACATATTGTTTAGGCATAGACTTTGGAGCTATACAACCCTGACTGTACAACCCAGCTATGTTTTATTGGGCAGATTACCTAGGTCAGTGGTGGCGATCATAGGGTACACACGCTGCAGCTAGCTGGCTGTCACCACTGAAAGCGCTAAAGGTTCGCCATCACATGCCCTGAGCCTGTTTCACATATATAATCAGGATAATAATTTGTACTCTCAGACATGATGAAATGAGATTATGTATGTTATGTATTGTATTATTCAGGATATAACAAACCCTCAATTAGCAATTATATGTTGCATTTCTGAAATATCCCCAGTAATTCAAGTAAGGATTCAATACCTTAGTTGACTAGATCCTATAAGATTAAAAACAGAACTGGAGTTTTGTCTGATTTAAAAGCTTTTTTTATGCATCTGATGTTGCTTATTTTGCCTTTCTGATACTCCCTGGATAACTTTTTTTTTTTTAATTATAGTGAACATCCCAAAATAGAATTTTACTTGAAAAACTTTACATCAGCCAAAGATGTTTTGTTTGCCATAAAGGAAGTAGGTTTCAGAGGGGGTAATTCCAATACAGGTAAGTAAACTTTGGCCAATAGAGGGTTATTGGTGATCAGACATGTAAAACAGTATTATGTCATTTTGGATAAAGAGACGTGAAGCACTTCCTCCTGGCGCTGAAATCATGGCTAGGCCTACACTTGATCACCTGAGATAAATATTCAATTTATAATGGAAAATATAGCAAGGAGATAATTGGTAACTATTTTTAAAAAACAAAAACATTGTGATACATGATCTTTACATGGGACAGGCCAGAGATCACTTTAGAGAAATACTTGTTGTTAACACTAAAAAACAGCAATGATCAACGGATTAATGAATGCAAGCATAGCACAAGGACCCTCTGAGGACTTGTTCTGAGTCCTTCGAGGTACTCAGCAGTCACCAAGGAGCAAGAGCACATGACAGGAGTAGGGGTCAGTTGTTTGGCTGGTGACTGATATGAGGCTGAGGAAATGGGAGGCTTCTGGGAGGTGGAGGAGGAAGTGTGGGTTGTGAGGACTAAAAAATAGGCCTAAAGGATAAACTTTCCTAACTGATGTATCTATTTTAGACTCAAGTTCCATGTAAGTTAAATTCTTAATGGTGCCAAATTACTCCAGGGAAACAGAAATGTCATTTAAGAGTGCTAAATGCTGTTTGGCTTCATTTTCAAATCTAGGAAAAGCTTTGAAGCACACGGCTCAGAAATTCTTTACAGCAGACACTGGAATGAGAAAAGGAATCCCCAAAGTGGTGGTGGTATTTATTGATGGCTGGCCATCTGATGACATTGAGGAAGCAGGAATTGTGGCCAGAGAGTTTGGAGTCAATGTATTTATAGTTTCTGTAGCCAAGCCAATCCCCGAAGAACTGGGCATGGTTCAGGATGTTGCATTTGTTGATAAGGTAAGGTGGTGAAGGGGTATCTTAAGTTATAATGATAGATTCAACTTTGTACCTCTAACCATAGTGCTGACTGGCCCTCATCTAGATTAACTTTGAACACTCAAGATTTAATATTTTCACAATTTCAAAAAAAACAATTTTTGATCCTTTTAAATCTTATGTATCTCTCCCACTAGGCTGTCTGTCGGAATAATGGCTTCTTCTCTTACCACATGCCCAACTGGTTTGGCACCACAAAATATGTAAAGCCTCTGGTACAGAAGCTCTGCTCTCATGAGCAAATGATGTGCAGCAAGACCTGTTATAACTCAGTGAACATTGCCTTCCTAATTGACGGCTCCAGCAGTGTTGGGGATAGTAATTTCCGCCTCATGCTTGAATTTGTTTCCAACATAGCCAAGACTTTTGAAATCTCGGACATTGGTGCCAAGATAGCTGCTGTGCAGTTCACTTACGACCAACGCACAGAGTTCAGTTTCACTGACTATAGCACTAAGGAGAATGTCCTAGCTGTTATCAGGAGCATCCGCTATATGAGTGGAGGAACAGCTACCGGTGATGCCATTTCCTTTACTGTTAGAAATGTGTTTGGTCCCGTGAGGGATAGTCCCAACAAGAACTTCCTGGTGATCATCACTGATGGGCAGTCCTATGATGACGTTCGAGGCCCTGCTGCTGCAGCACATGATGCAGGTGAGGTCATTTTCCTTTGTATGGGAATGGAACTGAGAAGGGATTCTATGAGTTTTCAGAGTAAATACAAAGTTAATCACTTATTTTACTGAACAAACACCTGCAGTGTGACAGTGTTCTAAAAGCCTTACGCAATATTACCTGACTTAATTGTCAGAGCAGTCCTACTCATATCATTGTACAAACAAGCAGACTTCCTCAGAATGACACAGGTATTAAGTGGCAAGGATTCAAACCCAGGCATTCTGGCTTCAGAGTCCACATTCTTAACCACTGGATTATTAGAATTGCACTGAAAACCATCATATGTTGAGGATTGAAATCACTGGTGCTTAGGTTTGGCGCAAACTGGAATGTATCACAAATAAATTATACCTACAACGTATCATGTGATTATCCTATTTTAGATTTTAGCCTGGCTTGAATTTTCTTAGATGGTAAAGTCTCCAATAAAAATTTAATCCTATCCCATTGGAACTTTTCCTGAACTTTTTTCTCCTTGAGATAATACACACAAGTGTTTTTTAAGAGTATAAAATTTCTTCTGCACCCCAGCTTCAGTATTTCTTTTTGAAAGGGCTTGTTCAATATATTAGCATAATGTGTTGCTGAGATCAAATAAGCCAACAAAGATTCCCTTTCTAGGGAAATAACTGAGTCATTTGGAAGGGGAGAATCCATAGCCTTGCATTCTGGTATATTCCTCTGCCATCTCCTTTTCCCACCTTAATTCTTAATGACTATTTCATTTCCATATATCAGGACCTCTCCTAGTCTATATTATATATTTTTATGAATATTGATGACATACAGTGAAAAACAGTTCATGAACTTAAATTTGTTCAACGATTTTATAAAAGGTGGTTATGGTTGTTTGTCACCTGATGCAGAGGATGCAAACAAAAGCGTTTGTGAACCAAGGTACTGCTGTACTTTTGACAGGCAACTGCTACAGGCAATTTAACAGTATATCTGACTTACCACTAATTATGTTGAAGACATACCTGTCTGTTGTTACTCTCAAACATACTGAAATAGTTTATGGCTAGCAGGATTGTATTCCAGCTAAAGCAAACTAAATTCAGATACATTTACCCAGTGATTAAATTTAAGGAGGCTGGGCTACACTATAAATTTCATGAAATCATCATCTTAGTGAAAAGTCCCAAAAGCTGGAAAACTTTCAGCTTTTAGGGCTAGATCACACTTAAAAGAAATTGTACAACTCAAAAAAAAGGAAGTTACTTTGTCTGGAGGCAGTAGGAGGGAGAGGTGACTAGCTGGTAGTGATCAATCAGAAATTGTTTCAAGTAGCTTTAATATGCTCTAGGCTTGCTTTGTATCATCTGAGCAATGGATACCACTAGAAAAGGAATAAAACCAGAAACAGGGAAAAGGCTATTTCAGAAACTCAGGATATTAAGGGGATTATCACCTAGCAGAAGACAGATGGTAGTCACCCCTAAGAACCTGCTGAACCAATACATCTGCAATCAGGACTGATGTGAATTGCAATGGGTATGAATCCAACTAATGAAACTGTCACCCTAAACCAAAATATGCGGTTGTACTAAAAGTCTTATAGTAACTTAAATGCTGATGGAATGCTCAAAGAAATGGAAATTATTCCAGCTTCATATAAATCCTTCTTTCCTTTAGGATTAAAGACTAGCAGATTCTGATAGTTTTCAAAGTAACTATAAACACTAACATGGAGGCAGTTATCCACAGCAAACTAGACACCATTCCCCAGACAATACAACCCTTGAAAACTGTTACTAAAACAAGAAAATGATGCAAAGGGTAAATGGTAACTGATTAGGACTTCAGTAGTGTTGTTATAGTGATGATAGGCTCAGGCAGCCCTTTCTCATGCTCACCTCAGAGGAGAAATTTTCATTTTTTAATCATCTGTGTTTTCTGTAGGATTTTTAAAGAAAGGATACTGTGTACCAGGTTAAAGTTTCTATTCCGGGCTTACTAAATGTATTATTAGGGCTGGGGTTTAGCTCAGCAGCTCAAGTGCTTGCCTGGTAAGCGCAAGGTTGTGTGTTTGATCCTCAGTACCATAAAAAACAAACACAAAAACAAAAACCCTAAATCTATTGTTGTAAATGGATATCCAACTTCAAGTATGTTTTTGCTTTTTGGTTTTGATCTCTCATCATAATGACTGTAAGAAGTTACCTAGCAATATGGGGAATTTACTTTTGAGAAATTACTAGGCAGTTTCTCTGCAACCAAGTATTAATTTATGTATGATCTTATATATATAAACCGGATAAGTTTCTGATTCATTTTAAAATATTTCTATTGTAGGTATCACCGTTTTCTCTGTAGGTGTGGCTTGGGCACCTCTGGATGACCTGAAAGATATGGCCTCTAAACCAAAGGAGTCACATGCGTTCTTCACAAGAGAATTCACAGGACTAGAACCAATCGTTTCTGATATCATTAGAGGCATTTGTAGAGATTTCTTAGAATCTCAACAATAATGGTGGTGGTATTTTGATAACTGAACAAAAAACTGCAAGGAGATCTAATGTATAAATTGTATTCTTATGATACTGAAATACTGTAGCATACTAGGATCAGATACATTAAACATGTCAACAGCTATTTTAAACAAATAAACATTCATTTAAAATTACTACCTTCTAATTACAACCTAGACTTCTGACTGAGGCATCATAACCACAGCCCTTAGAAATAAAGGAAACAGGAGATACCATGTTTCAAAATCTTGAAGTTCTAATACACCTATAAAATGTATAGATTTGCAAGTGCCATAGCTCAATAAAAGAATCTGATACTTAGGACAAAAAGCAACATTCTTTCTCTAATCATTCTATTGACTATATAAGGAAAATGAGCAAGGTTCAAGTATAAATATTGTGACCCAAGTGAATGTTTTCTTAAAACCAGTCAACAACAGAGAGGTGTTACTTCACACACTAAAAAACTGTAACTATATGCTATATGGAAAGGAAATGAGCATCACAACTTCTTTGACTACTTTCATTACTTAGAAATGAAAATATACAAAATAAGATAGGACTGTCAGGTATTTTTCTATTTATATCCTTAATTTTATATGTGTACAGATCTACTGTATTGGCTTGTAGTCAATGTCATCCAAGAACTGAAGAAATAGAAAGATTTTTGAAGAGATTCAAATAGAAGTACAGAAAGAAAAAAATTGTAGTTTGAATAAATAAAATTGCTAGTGACTTACTCCAAGCTGCTTTATTGTTTCTCTACAGGATATGATAAAAATTTTGCATTTACTAAGGTACATACACCAGTCTAAATTACTTTTTTCAAATCATACAGTAATACTAAGTATATTGTTCTTTCATTTACTGAATGCCTACTGTTTTTAGGTATTATATGCAGGCATTACCAGGTGAAGCACTATGACATGCTTTTTAAGTATTTGCTTCAAGAGAAATGTTTTGTAACTAGTGTTACTTAAGTGTGTTTGTGAGGGTCATTTCTTAAGTAGAGCATCACAACTCCCTTAAGATGATTCAGAGGGCCTGTCTCCCACACATGGAGGTGCTGTATTACTCCATCTTGCCTATCTTCTCTAAAAACAGGTTCTGTCCCTTAAATCCATCTGTCTACCCTACCTCACTTCAAATACACTCCTTCTAACTGAAACTTTACAAACCAACAGTTAACCTCAAAAAAGTATTAACTGGTTGGAATAATACTCCAGTAAATCTTTTCAATCTAAAATTATATGGCTCATGCAGAGAATAAAAGGATATGCATGGGAGGAGACAGAACTTTACCTCTGAAAGTACATAAAAATTTCATCTGATGAAAGGGTAATGAAGGCATAATTTCCCTCTTCCCCATAAATTAAAGGGTAACTTGTTCTCCCCCCCACCCCAAGTACACAAGACCTCAAATTCTCAGCCAGAAGTACCAAAAATGAACTTTATTTATTTAGAAGATTAGGGTCTCGCCATGTAGCTCAGGCTGGTCTCAAACTTGTGGCAGTCCTCCTGCCTCAGCCTCCCAAGTGATGGAAAGACAGACAAACAATAAAACCTTGCAACTTGGGGAATCTAAAGCTTTTTGATTTTTACAAGAGTAAACAAAAACCAGAACTTCAAGTTACTGTCAATTTCTGTGAAGCAGGATAAAGGGTTAACAAAAGGAGATAAAGAATTCTTAAAAAACATGGACTACAACTTTAGTGGACATGCTTAAATTTCAAACATACTAGCTCATTTATAATTTTAATACATTAATACATACATGCCCCTCTTGTAATTCAACTTACATTTGCCTTCAAAGAAAAAATAATACCTGTTGAAGGAAAAAGTTTTAACTAATGAATAATGTGGTTTATTTGCTGAACTTTTTTCTGAAAACAGGCATGGCTAGATAGGACAACATTAATGGAAGTTCAGATTTAATAAAGTAACATCTAAGCAAACTATTAAAATTGCATTTTTAAAAAAATCAACTCTGAACAGCCGGACGTGGTGGCACACACCTTTGATCCCAGCACTCAGGAGACTGAGGTAGGAGGAGTGTTGTGAGTTCAAGGCCAGCTTGGGCTAAATGTGGGTGCAAGGCCGGCCTGTGCTACATAGTGCAACCCTGCCTCAAAAAACTAGGGCTGGGAGTTTGGCTTAATGGCTTATGTGCCTGTCTGGCAGGCACAAGGTTCTGAGTTTGAACCTGGTGCCACCAAAAAAAAAAAAAAAAAAAAAAAATCTGAATAGTCTAACATTTTAATTTTCAAAAACTTGCCAAGTGGGGTGAAATAATTCAAGAAGGTATTTTTAATACTGTTCTAGTCTTAACTAATCTACTAACAAGCAGTAGAAGGTATTAAAAGCATAAAAATAAAGGACTCACTAAGAAAGCATCTCCTTGTCCTAGTTTAATTATGGAGAATATTGCACTTTATTATTCAACATAAAATGATGTAGCCAACAGTGACATACAGGTACACAATTTAATATTTATTATATGCATTTTATGTACATTATTTTTCAACAGCTGTACTTTTTGTGTTGTGGTACAATCTTAAAAATTTGCTGATTCATAGTTTGTAAAACAAAAACCTTACAAAACTCATCAAAACTCGCAAACTGATCAGAAAAGTTTTTTGGAAGACTAGAAAAAATACTTTATTGTCTTAATCATGCATTACAACCAACAAAATCTTTAGTACACCATAAAATTAAGCACATCTAAAAAAATAAAACAGGGAAAACTAGTCCAAACACAGCAGATTCTGTATTCTGATTCAATTATTTTTGTACCCTATTTGTAATGTAAATAAAATTTTACTCCAAATATTTTTAAACAAGAAAATTTTGTTTGGAATCGTGGTAATCCAAGATAAGTATCTTGGAGGGAAACATCTTGGATTTGTAACTTAAACTATAAAATATTCCATTTTTAGTCTATTTTAGACTATTCAAAGAATCCCAAAATAGATATACAGGTTTCTTTAGCACATTAATAAAAGGATATAAAGACCAACAAAAAGTGAAATAAATAATAGGCCATTAGCAAGATGGATAATCCTTGATAAATAAACGTGTAAATACAGTAAGATGTACAAAATATCACATAGTGATAGGATGCCAAGATTAGTTTTTTAAAGAGTTCATTTGGAGTACTAAACCCCACTGTTTCATTTTAATATATTTAATAGTCCTTGGTTCATGAAGACATTTATGTGATGAGGAAGGTGATTGAGCATCTTTATGAAGGACTTAACTGAGCTGTATTAGGCAAAAGAAAAGGTGGTTATGGGCAGCTGGTCAGTGAGATCTCTATTTTAGGGTTGTATAATGCAGAAAAATGTCAATACAATCTTGAGCACTGTTGTGACAGGCTAAATATATAAAAAGACTTATAAAAACTAGAATTTTATCCAAACATTTTTGTGCAACTAATGCTAAAATATTTTAAGTTTTCTTTTTTTTTTTAAAGTAAAATAAATTTAAATGGGATTCTGTGGCATTCAACTGATAAACATAACATTACTAAGAGATGAAAAAAGCTACTCTTGGAGCTCACTTCCTCCCATCAAGAGCACCACATTCCTAACCCTAAGGCAGCACACAGAGTCCCCCCCCCCAAAAAAAAAAAGTCTTTGTAAGATCAGACTCCACATTGGCTTAAATAAATACACCTTAAAAAAAAAAAAATACGCTCAGTTCATATCCAGTACAATTACTGGAGTCCTTTTACTTTCTGTCCCACAAAGTACAGTAATTACAGTTAAGTCAATGACCCTAGCATTAAGATGTGATTTCCAAAAATTTATGCCTGCCCCAAATGCCTACAGAGCAGGCAAATCACATATAGTGTCATATCCAGTAACCTTTTTGATGGCAGTGATGCAGACCCTCCTTTTGTCCAAGCAAATCTTTTGTCATAATGAGAGTTTCTGTTGATTCACACAAATACTTTTGCAAGGGCGTCAGCTCCTGCACTGGCAATATATGCTTTTGATGGATGGAAAGCAACATCATAAATTGATTCGTCCAATTTCTTCCTATGAGCTGTTATTTCTTGCACACATGTCTTGCTATCTAAATTCCATAATCTAATTGAACAGTCATGGCCTGTAAAAAGATAAATTCAACTCGTTACTGAGTAATGATTCTTTTAAAAAGTTTAAGGGTGATACAAAGTTCAGACTTACTTCCAGACATCAAATAGATTCCATTAGGATCTACTGCTAGGCTTGTAACAGCATCCAAATGAGCTACCATAGAATGGATCGTTTTACCTGTAAACATAAGAAAGATTAAGTTTCCAAAATACTAACATAAGAAACTGAGACCAATGCAGAATCAAGCAAAAATAATGCCTTTAACAATACTGTTTATTGTCATAAAAACACATACACAATACAAAGTTTACCATACTAACAATTCAAGGATGTACAGTTCAGTGGTTTTTAGGATATTCACAATGTGCAACTATTACTGCCATGATTCAGAACACTTCTGTCACTGAAAAAGGAAACTATACCCATTAAGCAGTCACTCCTCATTTGTCCCTGCCTCCAAGCTCTGACAGCACTAATCTGCTCTTTCTAGAGATTGGCGTATTTTGGATGCTTTATATGAATGGACTAATACGTGGCTTTTTGTGTTTGTCTTCTTTCACTCGGTATGTTTTCAAGGTGCATCTGTCTTACAAATACTTTGAAAAAAGAATTTTAATTCTAATGCAAAACTTTTCCATACAGTTACTCTTAGAAAAGACATCTGTGTGATATGTATTTTTGACAGTATCTGAGACAACGGAAAACATAACGATAGGGTTGCAAAGGCTTAAGAACATTTTACATTAAAATTAACCTCTGAGTAAAAGACTTTAAGATTGTTTTATATACATGAATTAATGATAAACAAATCACCAGAAAATACACACCTAAAGCTTCTAGGATCAAATTTATTTATTTATTTGAAATGTCAGCTATTTTATATATCCAAACAAGAAAGGGAAAGAAGGGACAGGAATATATTACAGAAATTACGCTAGATTTCCCCAGGTATTAACAAAACTATTGCTCTGAAAAATGTCATTTAATGAACACTTTAACTGAAGATCTGGCAAGCAAATGGAATTCAACAAGTTAAAAAGTCAAGAATGCAGAATTGTGCTGCACAAGGATTGGGGCAAGGGCTTCCCACATTGGCAGTATATACTTTTGATGGATGGAAATCAACAAAATAAACTGATTCACCAGACTAGGGAAGGTGGCAAAGGTCTGTAATCACAGTACTCAGGAGGCTGAGGCAGGAGGATCACCATGAGTTTGACCAAGGCACAACCAAGCCAAACCAAACCAAAAAACAAAGATTCAACAAAGAAGGGAATTAAAAAGCAAATACTAAAACAAAAAACAAATACTAATACTTCTACATTTTACTTCCCTTTTATTCATCAAAGAGTCTATTACTAAATTTCTTATATGCTCCTAATGAAATAGGCCTCCAACATCTGAATTAAAACCATGTGCCATGCTTCTGGGCCTTTATGATATATTATATTGAGACATGAGTTCTGCTTTTGGTGCTACAACTGTTCATCTGAACACAAAATCACAAGATATTCACAATTCTGAAAACTTTATTCCAAAAATCAATGAGCTGTATCAGCTGGACTTGGTGACATACACTGTAATCCCAGCACTTAGGAGGCTGAGTTAGGAGAATTGCTGCAAGTTCGAGGCCAGCCTGGGCAACAAAGTGAGTTCAAGGCCAGCCTGAACTGCATACTGAAACCCCGTTTCAAAGACCAAAGGAAAAAAAAAAGAGTTGTATCAATTTCTGGCACTACTTTTAAAACAATTAGTTAAGGACAATAGTAACAGTCTCATCATCTGAAACCACAGTTGCTTCTCATTAATAGTAAGATAAATGAACAAAGAACAGAAACATTATTTTACATAGTACCTTCAACTTACTAGTCTGTTTCTGTTCAGTATTACTAAAAAAGAACCCAGCATATGAAATAACTGGCCTTCAAGACAATAATGTCAAAATGTTAGGAGTTAAACTAGCATCACTAACTTCCTTTAAAATGTCACATTTATGATGGTAACTCCTAAATCACTGACCTAGTTCTGACTTCTCTCCTGAGGATGATCCTGTATCTCCTAAACATGCCATGTCTTAAACCAAAAAATTCTTTCAACTGACACTAGATCTATCCATTTCTTATAGAGGGCTATAATTTTCCAAATACAACTTGAGCCCTCCTGTCGGTCCACTGGCTAATCCCCACCACGATATCTTAAGTCAATTCAGAATCTATCCTTCTATTTCACACTGTCGTCAAGTCACTTAAAAACGTGAGTAATCTTATCAGATGAACCACACAAAGAGATGTACAATGCTGGATCATGTTTTATGCTGGCTTCTACTGGTGACCACATAAAACTTTAGTCCTCTGTAATCCAGTATATATGTGGAGAGTCAAGGTCATTTTGGAAAGGTGAGAGATCAATTTTTTCACTGCTTGGACCCTGTTGCTATCTACACACCATATGTAAGTTACCAGACTAAGTAACAGAAAGAACTGTAGATTTGGAAAAAAAAAATTGAACAATTACATTGTCCTTGCTTCTGTCACTGCACAGTTTTGTTTTGTTTTGTTTTGTTTTTTTTGTACTGGGAATCAAACTCATCACCTCATGCTTACCAGGTGGGCACTGTGCTGCTGAGCTACATCCCCAGTCCTGAACAGAATTTTTATTGACTAGCTCTTGGCTTCTGTTAGCCAAATGTCTCTAAAAGACTTATTTTGCTTTTTTGTACAACTACTAAAATTTCTAAACCTCTCCTTGCCAATGTAAATTTTCATTAATCAAAAAGACTCCTTAGAAACACAAAGGAAATTACAACAAAGGATATTTATTAAAACAATTCAAAGAACTGGTATGATAAGGAATTAAACTTGGAACATGTA
Organism: Dasyprocta punctata; assembly: GCA_004363535.1. Lineage (NCBI taxonomy): Eukaryota > Metazoa > Chordata > Mammalia > Rodentia > Dasyproctidae > Dasyprocta > Dasyprocta punctata. The sequence goes on along the minus strand of RJWM01023816.1, from coordinate 4,755 downwards.
CATGAATGTGAATTTTATTTCCTATGTAATATGAAAACTATGAATATTTATTGTGCTTCCAATTTGTTCTACCGGGTTAAAAGGATTCTGTACATGAAAACCCGTTATTTGATCAAAAAGATCTTACATAAGGCTGAAGACTGAAACTTATTGTCATGTCCTATGTAACTTCCAAAGAGAAACCTGTATAGTTTGCTACCTGCTGTGATAATCTATTTTGTAATAATGTTCCACTTAACATTTAAGTTTCTTATTTGAAAGTCCTTCAATCCCTTGTTTTAAGCTGCTTCTCAAAGTAGACTTGCTAGTTGTCAGACCTCTTCTGAGAGAGAGAGAGCAAGCAGTATTTTATATAGTATTCTACGTAATAGATGAAAAAAAGGCCCTTAACCAACACACATACAGAGGCCAGGCATGGTGGCACATGCCTATAATGGCAACTATTCAGGAGGCTGAGGCAGGATGACTGCAAGTTCAAGTCCAGCCTGGGTAACTTGGCAAGACCCTGCCTAAAAAAATAAATAAAAGAGTTGGGGATATAGCTCAGTGCTGCAGTGCTTGCCTAGCACCCATGAGGCCTTAGATTCTGTTGCCAGTACTGCTAAACAAAACAAAACTCACAAACATACACATGAAAGTATGGCTAAATTAAAATTTGACATCAATATAACTGATAAGACTACACAGAAGATAATGATACCCCTATACCATCATTTGACTAATAAAGTTTTAAAAACGTATCTAAACTGTCAAATTCAAGAAAGAGATGTCTTCTGTTGTATTAATTCATAACAGAATATGAAGGAAAAATTTTCATATATGGAAGAATTTGTAATTAAAATGACATGAAGTAATAGGTGGGCAAGGAATTATATATAAAGATAAAGCTTAACATACATTTTAACTGTGCTAAAGTTAAACATACATTTTAACTATGCTTAAAGCAAAATTTTGAGTTAAAATAGCTCAGGGCTAGGCACATAGCTCAGCAGTAGAGTCGTTGCCTAGCATACATAAAGCCCTGGGTTTGCTCCCCAGTGCTGAAGGAAAAAAAGTTTAACTTGGCAATTTCATGGCCCACAACTCAACATATCTTATATAAAAGATGAGCATTTTCAGTAACCTCAAATTTACAGTGCTATTAGGAAAACAAGGCAACCTGCTGCTTACCCGTTTTATTGTCAAAAAATTTGATGTGTCTATCTTCATGAGCAGTTATTGTTACAGGAAGTGTGGGATGACTTACTACTCTGTTAATGTGATTACTGGACTGTAAACCTGAAAACAAAGGGAAATAATAACTTCTTCAAACCTTCAAATAGAAGTTGGATAATGGCCATTTTAGTCTTACCAAAATGAACATTGTAAGATTTTACACTGATCACTCTACAGTATATAAGCTCTCTCAGATACTAAACTTGAACACATATGTTAATTATGTAAGGGAGAGAGAATAGGGTTGAAGACACACTAAAGACACTGCATATATTTGGCTTGAGTATACCATGGAATCACATAAATATTTTACATTATTATAAAATAACTGCTTCTTAAGTACTTACTAAAAATCAGAAGTAAAATGAAATGCACTCAACTAGTTGGCATAGTTGGTATAACTATAAAGAAATGAACTAGTCCAAGTGATATTAAAGCATAGTAATTATAGTTAGATTGTATACCCAGTAGACTACATCCTCAGTACAATCTACTACCAATAGCCATACTATTTATTGGTAATAGTATTATTACTCAGACAACTCTGTGTGTACTGGGAGATAATCTAAACAAGAGATGCTAGATTAATTTTGCTGATAACCAAGGCAAATCTGAGTTTAAACAAAGTATTTTACTTTTTAAAGAAATGCAGGCTTCCCAGCTCTGACCATTAAAGAGTACTACAACAATGAATAACTTAGGAGTCATGAAGACCATGAGTAAAAGGCCAATAGTCTAGAACCCAGATTATCGTCTTCTAAATGCTATTTCCTGCCCAATTTCCAACCCAGCTCTTGAGAGAAATGGCCAATCTAAGGTAAAAAAATAAAATAAACCTAAAATATTTTATCATATTGGAAAAGCAAGCTATCAACTACCAGGATCATATCACGAGAACTAGCCCAAGATGAGGCAAGCTGAGTAATATTTAATGTTTACAATGAACTGAAACATACCAAATACATTTATATCTGAGATATTATGATACCAAAAAAAGTATCTCTTCATTATTTTGAAAACTTATATATAGAAGATAAATAGCAATCTTGCTTTCCCGTAACAAATGCTAACCCCAAGGTACCAAATTATTGATAAAGGAACATTTGTTTTTAATACAAGTACTATAGCCAGTAAATGGAGGAGAAATGATAAAATCATAAAAACATTTTTAAAGAGTTCATAAATGGCCCCAGGTAATGAACAAGAATGAAAACTATGGAAAAAAAATCTCAGATAAAAGTTCACAAATTATTTATGAGATAGTCTTGCCAAAAACAATTAAAAATTCTGAAAAGAAAAAGAAAAATTTTGAACCTGAATAATAAGCCTGAGTCTGTAACTAATTTACAGGAAGTAAAATGGACAGAGGAGGACATTAAGTAATACCACAAGGATACAAACCTAGACATTCAGTCTGCATGAAACTTGATAAATTAGCCAAATTCTTCGATCAAAAAAAAAATTTTTTTAAAGAAAATGACACAGATGTAGAGGTAACTTGTAGAAGAAAAGCAATCTGAAGGTGTACCAACCAATCACAATGCATGGATCTTCCCTGGATTTCTCTTTAAGGAAACTATAGAACATATATCACGTACCACACTATAGAACATGTATCATGTATAGCCATTTACGGAGACTTATTAAAGATGGATGTTGGGCATATTGGTTTTTTTTTTTAACTTTCACTACAGTTACATAAAAAGTTCCAAATTATTCCTTTACTTTCACTTTCACACTATTCATTCTGTCCCTACATAACCATAAGCATAATTTGTGGAAATAGTACAAAGAAGTATAACAGTAACATAATGAAACTGTTCTTCTATTCTGAAGTCACAAAATCAAAATATGAAAACTGGCTATAAGATTACCTTCTTTTATGTAAGAATCCATTTTAAGGTTTCAAAAAACTTAAGAAACTTACCTGAATCTACCTGTGATGAAAGTATCACTAATGACTGTGATGTTTCTAAATCATAAATTACTGCACTACCAGTGTTGAAAGAGGTCACCATATGGGCTGGATCACAGCCTACAAAGTCAACTGAAGTAGGTATTCCATGCTCTGAAAGAAGCCCAAAAAGATAAAAGTGTAAAAACAGTAATTTTAAAATTTCCTTTTTTAATAAGAAAAAGGAATTCAAATTTTCTTGAGATAACATTAATTATTTAAAAAGCATTTGTGTTTGGATGCTAAAAATAAGAAGCAACTTCACAGTCATTTAATAAGTTTTTATTTATACCATTCTATGTAAAAAATAACTAAAGAATAGATATTTGCAAAACTTTATTTGTTCTCCTATTCCTTTTCTTCCAATGTAGAAAAAATGTAAAACTGGCATTCTGACATCATCATCTAGGGAGACTGGTCACCAGTCCAATCTGCAAGCCTTATCAAACAGGCCAAAATTTTCAATTTATAAAAATGAAGCTTGGATTCTAGAATCCACTGATGCAGGAATATCCTAAAATGGCCTGAGCAGCAATTTCTCTCTTTAGTATATTTAGTTCAACTAGCCAAATCGATGCACAATTAGGTAAAAATCTGGAGTCTAGCAATTACCTAGATAAAGCAAGAAAAAAGTATCTATCTAAGTGAACTTTTACCTCTAAGGCCTGGGTAACTAAAATGTTAAAAGAATTACTAACATATCAAAAAGAAACATAAAATATACCACTTACCTGAAATATTTTAAAACAATTTTAAATACAAATAAAATATCTGATACAAAACTCTAAGACTCAGAAAGCAAGACCATTAAACCTACATACATATATACCCATACAAATGTCTTTAAAATGTAAACTGGTTAACGCTTTCTTTAATAAGAAAGGTTTGAAATCATGAAGGTGACCCTTCGTAATTCTGGTTAAAGGTTGATTTGAATGATTATGGCCATATTCCCAAGCTGTGTGCTATATTCAAGGTAATGACTGGTACATATGGTTTATAGGTATGCATGGAACTGAGCAGATGGCGTATGTTTCCCACTACCTTTATGAGTAGTGTCATTTGTTTACCCCACAGTTAAATACAAATAACTATTTTTTAAAACTCTTTTTGCAGTGCAGACAATCAATCCCAGGGTGTACTGCTTGCTTAAATGGAACACAATCTTCAGGTCAAAAAGTACTGAGCTATAGGGTGCATATATAAAGCACTTCAAATACAAAATAACTAAGTAAAAATATTGTAAATTTTATAAAATCCATTCAACACATTTCTTTGGAATAGTAAAGAAATAAATCAAGTGTTTTATCCTTTTTTATCTTCTGATTTTTTTAAAATTAGCTTTTCTCCTAAGACAAAATTTACTTACCTTTATCTCCATTGTAAGTGCAAATACATGGCAATTTTTCTTGTGGATTCCATAACCTAATAGTGCCATCTGCTGAACAAGACAGTAATTGATTTTTTATGCCACTATAGGCAAGACCCCAGACTGCATCTGTATGAGCAACTAAAGTGCCAGCTAGAACATTTGGCTCTGGAAAGAGACAAACAAACAAAAATTAGCTAAAAGGAATTCTGAATCT
>RJWM01023815.1:0-31624 GCA_004363535.1 Dasyprocta punctata | reverse complement strand
CACAAGATCCAGCTCTACCCGGTCCCACGACTCAGCACAACCCACCAAGGGAACACCCGGTCAGCCTCGCAGGACACAGAGCCACACAGGTGCCAGAAGAAAATGACAAAACAAAAGACCAAGAGGCAGTCTCAATCCCTAAGCCCACTGAGAACAAACCCAAGAGACACTGAAATGGAAGACACTGGGAGTCACCCAACTGAACTTTCTGAATTGATAGCAAATGCAGTAAAGAAACAGCTCAATGAAGCTATACAGAAACTCAAATCAGAAATAATGTCTCAGCTAAAAAATGAAATGACAATCATTATGAAAGAAATGTTGTGTGTATCTAAAGACGAGCAAGATAAAAAAATAGAAGAACACAAGAAAATGATGGAAACTTTGAATGAACAATATAAGACACAAACAGAATGCACGAAACAACTTCAAAGGGAAATTCAAAAAATGAAAAATTCCACGGAAAGGTTGAAAAACCACTTGAATGAAGCTGAAGATAGAATCTCAGACCTTGAAGACAGCATGGGAGCTTATGGCCACGAAAGAAAAGATCTCTTAAAAATAGTAAGGAACCAAGAAACAATAATCCAACAGCTGCAAGATGATGCCAAGAGAAATAACATAAGATTAATAGGCATAAATGAAAAAGCAGGGGTCAGTACTAACGACCTGTGAAGACTATTCACAGAAATAAGAGCAGAAAACTTTCCAAACATGGGAAGAGAATCTGAAATATAGGTAACTGAGGCATACAGAACCCCAATTAACCATAACCAAAATAAAACTTCAGCCAGACATATAATAATAAGGGTATCAGATATACAGCACAAGAACAAAATATTAAAAGCTGTCAGGGAAAAGAAACAGATCACCTATGAAGGAACCACAGCAGACTTCTCAACAAGAGTCAAGAAGAGCTTGGAGTGAAGTATTTCAAATCCTGAAAGAAAACAACTTTCAACCCAGATTGATGTACCCTGCAAAACTATCCTTAAAAATCGATGGAGAAATAAGATACTTTCATGACAAAGAACAGCTGAACAAATTTATGGCCACCAAACCAACCCTGCAAAGAGTACTGAAAGACATTCTAGAAAGAGACAAATATAGCTGCAATTTTAAGAACAACAACGAAAGGAAACCACTAAGCAGGGCAAATAATTAAACAGAAAATGTAGAAAACCACAACAGAAAGATATCATGACAGGTATGAGCCAGTACATATCAGGTATATTAATCAATGTAAATGGTCTCAACTCACCAATAAAAAGAAACAGACTAGCAGAGTGGGTTAAGAAACAAAATCCAACAATATGCTGTGTACAAGAAACGCATTTCACTCAACAGGAAATTCACAGACTAAAAATCAAAGGCTGAAAAACAATACTCCATGCAACAAGAACCCAGAAAAAAGCAGGGGTAGCTATTATGTTTGCAGACAATACGAACTTCAAACCAAAAATGATCAAAAGAGATAAAGAAGGTCACTACATACTTGTTAGGGGAAGACTTCAAGAGCAAGAGATTACAATCATAAATATATATGCACCAAAGGTGGCAGCACCCAACTATGTAAGACAATTCTTAATAGACATGAAAAACCAAATAAACAATAATACAGTTATAACAGGGGACCTTAACATCCCACTGTCACAGAGAGACAGATCAACCAAACAAAAAATCAGCAAAGAAATAACAGAACCTAATGAAATTTGTGAACAGCCGGGCATGGTGGTGCACGCCTTTAATCCCAGCACTCGGGAGGCTGAGGTAGGAGAAGTGTTGTGAGTTCGAGGCCAGATTGGACTACAATGCGAGCACAAGGCCGGCCTGAGCTACACAGTGTGACCCTGCCTCAAAAAACCAGGGCCGGGAGTTTGGCTCAGTGACTTAAGCGCCTGTCTGGCAGGCGCGAGGTCATGAGTTCAAGCCCCGGTGCCGAAAAAAAAAAAAAAAACTTGTGAACAAATGGACCTAGTAAATGTGTACCAAGTATTCCACCCATCAACATCAGAATGCACATTCTTCTCAGCTGCACATGGGTCACTCTCTAAAATAGATCACGTACTGGTCTGCAAAACATGCTTAAGTAAATGCAAAGGAACTGAAATAACTCCATACATATTATCTGACCATAGCACAATAAAATTGGAAATGAATGACAAAAAAACTACAATAACTGCATAAACACATGGAATTAAATAATACTCTCCTAAATAACCAATGGGTCACAGAAGAAGTTAAAGAAGAAATTAAACAGTGTCTACAATTGAATGAAAATGCAAATACAAATTACTGGAACCTGTGGGACACAATGAAAGCAGTCCTCAGAAGGAAATTTATAGCACTAAACTCCCACATCAGAAATACAGAAAGAACACACATAAACAGCCTAATGCTGCACCTCAAACTTCTAGAAAAAGAACAGCAATTCAAGTCCAAAGCCCAAAGAAGGGAGGAAATTATTAAGATTAGAGCAGAAATTAATGCAATTGAAACTAAGAAAACAATACAAAGAATTAATGAATCGAAGAGTTGGTTCTTTGAAAGAGTAGATAAAATTGATAAACCCATAGCCAACCTTATCAAAAAGAGGAAAGAAAAAACTCACAGTCATGCAATAAGAAATGAAAAGGGTAAAATCACTACAGACCCTGTGGAAAAACAGAAGATCATCAACACCTACTTCAACAAACTTTACTCACAAAGATTCGATAACACAGAAGAAATGGACAGATTCCTAGAAACCTATGAATTACCAAAGCTGAATCAAGAAGATGTAAAGCTGCTGAATAACCCAATTTCAGCTAATGAAATTGAAAATGTAATCAGGACCCTACCAACAAAGAAAAGCCCGGGCCCTGATGGATTCACCACTGAATTCTACAAGAAATTTAGGGAAGACAATGCCAACACTCCTCAAACTCTTCAATGAAATTGAAAGGGAAGCAAGTCTCCCTAACTCATTCCTGGAAACAAGTATTACCCTAATACCAAAACCAGAGAAAGACCCAACCAAAAAAGAAGATTACAGGCCAATCTCCCTAATGAACATAGATGCAAAAATCCTCAATAAAATACTGGCAAATAGAATACAGAAAGTTATAGAAAGATTATATTCCATGATCAAGTGGGATTCATCCCAGGAATGCAGGGATGGTTCAACATATGCAAATCAATAAATGTAATACACCATATCAACAGGGCCAAGGACAAAAACCATACGATCATCTCAATAGATGCAGAAAAAGCTTTCGACAAAATCCAACACTCATTCATGATAAAAACCCTACAGAAAATTGGACTAGATGGTCTCTATCTCAACCTGATAAAAGCCATATATCATAAACCAACAGCCAACATCTTACTGAATGGACAAAAACTGAAAACTTTCAACCTGAAATAAGGAACAAGACAAGGATGTCCATTATCTTTTTTTTTTTTTTTTGTCAGCACCAGGAATTGAACTCATAACTTCACGCCTGCCAGACAGGTGCTTAAGCCATTGGGCCAAACTCCTGGCCCTAGGATGTCCATTATCACCACTCCTATTCTATAGAGTTCTGGAAATACTAGCCAGAGCAATTAGACAAGAGAAAGAAATAAAGGGAATAAGGTTATGAAAGGAAGAAGTAAAATTATTATTTGCAGACGATATGATACTCTACATAGAAGACCCCCAAAAATCCATTAGAAGACTTCTAAAAGTAATAACCAAATTCAGTAATGTTGCTGGATACAAGGTGAACACTCAAAAATCAATAGCATTCCTGTACACAAACAACAAAGTCACTGAGAGAGAAATAAGGCAAACCACACCCTTCACCATAACATTCAAAAAAATGAAATACTTAGGAATCAATCTAACAAAGGAAGTAAAAGATCTATACAGTGAAAATTACATTATTCTAAAGAAGGAAATCGAAGAAGATTTCAGAAAATGGAAAGATATTCCCTGTTCATGGATAGGAAGAACAAACATTGTGAAAATGGCCATCCTCCCAAAATTATTATAGAGATTTAATGCAATCCCAATCAAAATACCACTTGCCTACCTCACAGAGCTAGAGAAAGCATTCCTGAAATTCATCTGGAAGTAGAAAAGACCTAGAATAGCAAAGGCCATTCTGGGCAACAGAGGGAAGGCAGGAGGCATCACAATCCCCAACTTGAAACTATACTACAAAGCTACTGTGATAAAATCAGCATGGTACTGGAATCAAAACAGACCTGAAGATCAATGGAATAGATTAGAAGATACAGCCACAACTACAAACACAATTAGCCACCTCATCTTTGACAAAGGGGCCAAACATGTACATTGAAAGAAAGATAGCCTCTTTAACAAATGGTGCTGGGAAAACTGGCTTTCTATATGCTGTAAACTAAAACTTGATCCATGTCTATCACCATGCACTAAACTAAAGTCAAAATGGATCAAAGATCTGAACATTAAAACAGAGACATTAAACTTACTAGAAGACAGAGTAGGTAAAAACCTTGATGACATAGAAGTAGGTAGAGAGTTCATGAACAAAAATCAAATTGCTCGGGAAACACTTCCCAGAATCAACAACTGGGATCTCATCTTACTAAAAAGTTTTTGCATGTCAAAGGAAACCTCAACAGAATGAAAAGAAAACCCACCAACTGGGAAAATATCTTAGCCAATTGTCCATCACACAAAGGACTTCTATCTAAAACATATAAAGAATTAAAAGAAATCAGACCCCTAAAATTCAAGGACCCAATCCAAAAATGGCCATCTGAGATGAATACACACTTCTCAGAGAAAGAAATACAAATGGCAAATAAATATATGAAAAAATGTTCAACATCAATGGTCATTCGGGAAATGCAAATTAAAACAACGCTGAGATTCCATCTCACTCCAGAAAGAATGGCCAAGATTAAAAAATCAACCAACAGCAAATGCTGGAGAGGCTGTGGGCACAAAGGAACTCTTCTCCACTGTTGGTGGGAGTGTAGACTGGTGTAGCCACTGTGGAGGTCAGTGTGGAGATTCCTCAAGAAGCTAGGATTAGAGATTCCATTCAACCCAGCTATCTCACTTCTGGGCATTTTCCCAGAAGAATTGAAAACATCATACCACAGTGATATTTGTGCACCCATGTTTATAGCAACCCAATTTGTGATAGCCAGATCTTGGAAACAACCCAAGTGCCCATTAATCCAAGAATGGATAAAAAAGATGTGGTATTTTTATACAATGGAGTACTACTCAGCTATTAAGAAAGATTGTATTGAGACTTTTATAGGTAAATGGACATGACTTAAGACCATACTCGTAAGTGAGATAAATCAAACCCACATGTGTAAATACCGTATTGTCTCCCTAGTGTAAGAAATGGAAAAGTATATATGATCCAAAATCTACAATAAATACTGTGTAAGGGTAAAAAACTGCTCAAAGAGCAAAAGTAATTGGGAAGGGAAAAAGGGAAAAGAGGGAAGGGAAAAGGAAAAGACATAAATTTGTATATATGTATATGTAAGATAACTAAAATGAACATACTGCTGAACATATTATTTATTGAGAAAGATCAGTTAATCATATGATTAGATCAATTTTACTTGTCTATATCTGTTAATGTAAACAACCATTTTGAAGATAATGATACACAATATTGCAACCACTTTCAAGTTTCTATCATTTTGTTTTGTAAACCTATAATGTTACTGTTGTGCATTTACTCTAGTCGTTCGTTTGTCTCTTTTGCTTTTTGTCTTTCTTATATGTGTCTTTTTTCTCTTAAATAAAAAAAAGTAAGAAATCAATACCAGTCAATATATTACATATTGTTATCTAAGAAATAGTTGTTCAAGTTATGAAATCTAGGCATAAAAATAATCAGACAATCAAATGATAACAAACTAAATTTACATTTTAAAAACTATTACAGTAAAAGGATGTTGTCATTAATCCACCTCGAAATATTTCCCCACCCATACTTCAATCCCACTTACACCATCAGTCTTGCCACTTTTTTTAAATTTTTTTACAATTAAAACAAAATTGATTTATGCATTCCTCAGAGTCAAGATGAGCTTCAGTCTTGTTAGTGGTAGAACACAGCTTATGTTATCACCTAGGAAAACCATTTCCATTTGTCACAGATTTTTTTCTAATTAAGTTTATTGGTACATTTTAAATATACGTAATGATTGCACACATCATAGGGAATTTGTACCTGTACATAATGTATCTTGATTCTTCCTTTTTCCCCAAGCCCCTCCCCTCCCATAACCCCTCTTCTTGTTTACAAAAGCTTTGTTTCCATTTTTCCTTCTTTTCTGATTTTTTCTTTTCCCTTCCTTCCCTTCCCCTCCTCTCTCACTAGTTCCCCTTCCCATGTGAACAGTGTCTTCCTATTTCACAATATCTGTTATACATTTTGTTCCTTATTTACCCTCTTAGTTTCTCAAACCAGAGAAATAATGCAATATTTAAACATGTATGTCCAACTTATTTCACTTAAAGAGTATGGTCTCAAGGTACATCCATTTACCTAGAAATGTCTTTTGAGTTTATCCTGCTTTATGGCTGAGTAGTGCCAAACTGTTATGGATTAAAACCTGGTGGTCAACTTAGCACCAGCTGAATTATATCAGCATGGTGCTGAGTAAAGGTGGCCCACCTGAAGAAAGTTGCCAGCATAAATAGAGATGTGGAGAAGAAGAGTGAGGCGTTCTGGGTTCTTTCAAGAGCCAGTGTTTCAAGCCAATGGTGCTTGTCATGCGGGCTTCCCCAATATGGATTCGGCCGTTATCATTGGAGGAGCTCGGGACCTCATCAATGAGAGTGGCTATGGTTCACCTTGGGGGAGCTCTGCTCTCCACATTGTGCATCGCTTCCTGGCTCTGGAGGGGAAGCTATGTGCTGGAGAAGCTTGTCATGCTGGGCTTCCTGATCTGTACTTGCCTGTTCTCATCATCAGAGGAGCGCAGGACCTCATTGCCGCTGAGGATTGCTGTGGTACTACTCTTCAGGACAGTCACGATCCTTATTTTGAGCATGACTTCTCGGCTCCCATGTAGAACCCTCAACCCACTGCACAGCTCCTTCACCCCGCTGGCATAGACTTTCTAGACCTTTGGGCTTCCTGGCACAGAACCGTAAAATAGACTGGCATGAGTCCTTATTGTGGGCTCTTAGATTTCTAGTTGGATTTGTGGGAGGCACTGTCATGCGTTTTGGGTCTCTAGCTGGACTCATGCAGGACATTGCTGTGGGATCCAGGCCCTTGTTTGAATATCCTGGGTCTTTAGCGTTGTGGACAGATTTTCCTGCACTTTGTGTTTAACTCTGGGTGACCATCATAAAACAGTATTATAAACTCTGTGTCCTGTATGCAGTTGTTCTCCCTGTAACCCCTGACTACAACACAAACACAGTGCAGTTCTCAAATTTCCCAGAGGGAAGAAACTGTGGGAGGATAGAGAAATAAACATAAGAATCAGAACACAGAAAGCTAAGATTAGGTGGAGCCCTCTCTCCGGATGGGAGGAAAAGAACTGCTCAAACACCACAGCATGTTTATTCATACATTCAGCAGGTTGATGTCATGTGACACCCCTCTGCCTAGCAACCTGTTTGCATGGCAGCCTAAGGGCACCTTGCATTCTCAGAGCTAGAGCACCTTGTTCATGTGACTCACCACCAGTACTCTTTGTTCTTAGAAACGGCCTTTGTCAAGTCCCGCACATATGATCCATCTCCAGCTTCTGCCACTTCTCACAGAGTAGTACTCCATTGTATAAAGAAATCTTCTTTATCCATTAATCCAATGATGGGCATTTGGGTTGTTTCCAAGATTTAGCTATTACAAATTGTGCTGCCATAAAGATGGGTGTGTATATTGTATGGTATGATGCTTTTAATTGTTTTTTTCATATATTTATTAGCCACTTCTACTTTTTTATTTTAGAAACAAAAAAAGAATAAAAACGATGACACAGACATCCAAAACAAAATAATAGCAGATTAACACTGGTTAATATGTTATGCATTGTTATCTTGAAAGTAGTTGCTCAGATTACAAGACATAGGCATGAAAAAAGATCAAACAATTGAACAATGAAAGACAAAACTGTTCTTTTTGATAAACAGAGAATAGTGGTATACTTATCTATCTTATGCATATATATATATATATATATATATAAATAGAGAGAGAGAGAGAGAGAGAGAGAGAGAGAGACTTTGTCCTTCTTTCTTTTCTCCTTTCCCCTATGCCAGTTGTTTCTTCCTTTTGAGCAATTTCTTTCCCTTTCACTTTCATAATATCTACTGTACATTTTGAATCTTATTTACTCTTTCAGTTTTTTGCATTAGGGAGACAATACAATATTTATACATGCAAATCATTTATTTCACTTATGAGAATGGTCCCAAATTGCATAGTTTTACCTATAAAAGCCTCAAGTTTATTCTTCTTTATAGCTGAGTAGTACTCCATTGTATAAAAATAACACATCATTTTTATCCATTTCACAGTTGATGAGCATTTGGGTTGTTTCCAAGATTTAGCCATTACAAATTATGCTGCTATAAACATGGGTGCACATATATCACTGTGGCATGATGTTTTCAATTCTTCTGGGACATTGAAAACCATAAGGGGAATATCTGTATTGAATGGGGCCTCCAATACTAGTTTTTTGAGGAATCTACACACTGATTTCCACAGTGGTTGTTCCAGTCTACACTCCCATCAACAATGGAAAAGTGTTCTTTTTTTCCCCATAATCCCATAACAGTGAGGGTCATAAACAATACTAGTTGAGTACCAAACAACTAGGGGCTAGGCAAAACAGGCAGCAACTAGTCATTCCTAATAAATTGAAGAGGAAGAATACTGTGACAAACTCAAAAGCCAAAATCCAGTTACACCTAGAAGACATCTCTGAAAAGTAGTCACTCCTAGTTCTTTATTATTAGTCCTTGATACTGCTAATGAAGCTATCTGCCATAAGCATTCTATAAGCATTAACACAGAAAATAAATTTAAAAACTAGAAAATAAGAATATGTGGAGGCAAGATGCAACCTCAGACCTCCAGCTTGCCAAAGGCAAACCCAGGGGGAAGTGAGGTGAAACAAATCATAAGCCACCCACCTGAACACTGAAATGGTAACAGCAGAAAGTAACAAGGCAAATGAATGAATCACTAGAAAAAAACTAAATCAGAAATAATTTCTCAGATAACGAAAGAGATGATAACCATAATGAAGGATATGGTTAGGGAATCTAAAGTAGATACAGATAAAAAATTGAGGAACTTGGAAAATGATGGGAATCGTGAATGCCCAATATAGGAGAGAAATGGAATCCATGAAAAAGATTCAAACAGATATCCAGGAGATTAAAAATTCTGTTGAAAGTATAATAGAATCAATCAATGTGAGGACAGAATATCAAATCTAGAAGACAGGCTTATAGTTAGCTATATGAAAAGAAAAGACTTCTTGAAAATAGCAAGGAACCACAAAAATCAACCCAACAACCACGAGATGAGGCAAAGAAGAATATCATAAGATTGATCAGACTCAATGAAAAATCAGGAGATGGTGCAAAGGACATAAAAAGCTATTCACAGATGTGATAGCAGAAAACTTCTCAAGCCTAGAAAAAGAATTTGACAAATAAGTGAGGCATATAGCACTCCAATTAGCCATAATCAAAAAAAAAATCTAGGCCAGCTGATCCAGAGAAACGTAGGCTGTGATAATATAGCTATTGAGGTAAAATGCAACTTCGTGCTTGTAGTGTTTAGTGTTTCACTGACTTTGCAGGCCTAAAGCTGATCATCTATTCAGAGGATAACAATATGCAATGTAGCATTTATGGGGGATCTCCTTCTGAAAGTGGTAGCCATTGTTAATTCCCTACTATCTTGTTTTGAATCCCATTTTCATTGTTTTGTTGAGTTGGATGTTATTCTGTTTGGTCTTGTTTAATTTTATTTTATCCAATGGCATAGGCAGCTATTTCAAAGATAACCAGATATATTATGGTAGCCATTTTGAATTTACTATTATCTTGTTTTGAAGTACTTTATTGCATTCATTGTTTTGTTTTTATTGGTTCTATTCTGCTCTGTTTTGTTTGATTTTTACTATGTCTGAAGGTATGGGCAGCTATTTTGAAGACAACAAGAGGCATTATGGTAACCATTGTTGATTTCGTATTGTTTTGAATTTCTGTGTCACTTACACTGTTTTGTTTTGATTGGCTTAATTCTGTTTTATTTTGCTTGGTTTTATTCTCCTTAAAGTAAAAATTACCAAAAAAATCTACACCAAGGCATATAATATCAAGATTCCAGAAATTCAATGGAAGATGGAATTTAAAAGCTGTTACAGAAAAGAAACAAATAGCCTATAAAGGAAATCCTATGAGAGTCTTAGCAGATCTCTCAACACAAACAATTAGGTCAAGGAGAGCTTGGAGTTAAGCATTTCAAATTTTGAAAGAAAACAACCTCCAACCCAGATTGTAGCACCCTGCAAAACTATCTTTCAAAATTGATAGAGAAATAAGACACTTCACAATAAATATATCTGAAGAAATTCATGACCACCAAACCAGCACTCCAGAAAGTTCTAAAGGATATTCTAGAAAGAGATAATGAAGACTATAATTCTGTGAACCCCAACAGAATGAATTCACTACGTGAGGCAAGCAATTAAACAGATGAAAAAGAAGGAAAACCAACAACAGGAAAATAACATGAAAGGATAAGTCAATACATATCAGTTATATTCATCAGTGTAAACAGTCTCAGTGCATCTCAAAAGAAATAGACTGGAAGAATGGATCAAAAAACAAGATCCAAAAACATGCTGCATTTAACACAAAAAGGAATTTCATAAACTTAAAGTCAAAGGATGAAAAACAATACTCTGTGCAACAGGAACCCAGAAGAAAAAAGCAGGAGTATCTTTGCAGACAAAGTGAATTTCAAGGCAAGAATTATCAAAAGAGACAAAGAAGGTCACTACGTACTTGTTAAGGGAATAATTCAAGAGGTGGTAATAACAATCACAAATATATATGCACCAAATACCAGCCCGCCAAGTTCAAGAATCGAATATTAATAGGCAGGAAAAATCAGATAAGCATCAGTATAGTTGTAATGGGAGATTTAAATGCCCCACTGTCACAAATAGGCAGATCAACTAGACAAAAAAAATCAACAAAGAAATATCAGAACTGAACTAAACCTTTGAACAAATGGACTCAGTAGATATCTATCAAGTATGGAGTCTCACAGTATCAGAATATATTCTTCTCAGCTGCATACAGGACCTTCTCCAATACAAACCATATACTAGCTCATAGAACATGCTTAAGTAAATGCAAAGGAATTGAAGCTATCACATTCATATTACCAGACCATTGTACATTGAAACTGGAAATAAATGGTAAAAGACACCACAAAAACTGTATAAACACATGGAAATTAAATAACACCCTCCTAAACAACCAATGGGTCACGGATGAAATTAAAGAAGATATCAGACAGTTTCTGTAATTGAACAATAAAGTCAGTACAACACAGTAGAATTTACAGAATATAATGAAAGAAGTCCTATGAGGCAAATTCATAATTGTGAATTCCCACATCAGAAAAACAAATTGAGCTCAAATAAACAGCCTAATATTGAGTCTCAGCTTCTAGAAAAAGAATAACAAGTTAAAACTCCTATGATGGAGGAAATTATAAAGATCAGAACAGAAATTAATGCAATAGAGAGTAAGAAAACAATACAAAAAATGAATCAAAGAGTTTGTTCTTTGAAAGATTAAACAACATTGACAAACTCTTAACCAACCTTATCAAAAAAAAGGAATGAAAAGACTCAAATCCATGCAATTAGAAATGAAAAGGGTGAAATCACAACTCAAAAATCAATAGAATTCCTGTACACAAATAATGATCTCATCAAGAAAGCAATTAGTGAAACTACAGATTTTCACATATAGCATCAAGAAAATAACTTAGGTATCAGTCTAATTCAAGATGTTAAAGAACTTTACAGTGAAAACTATAGTACTCTGAAAAAAGGAGACTAAAGTGGATATCAGAAAATGGAAAGATATCCTTTGTTCTTGGGTAGGAAGAACCAATACAGTGAAAATGGTCATACTTTCCAAATTGTTATATAGACTCAAAGCAATCCTGATAAAAATACCAATAGCATACCTGACAGAATTAGAGAAAATAATCCTAAAATTCGTTTGGAACCTGGAGAGACCTAGAATAGCAAAAGCAATTCTGGACAACAAAGGTAAGGCAGGGCATCACAACCCCTGACTTGAAAATATACTACAAAACAATCATAATGAAAACATAACAGTACTGGCAAAACAATGACCCAAGGATCAATGGAACAGATTAGAAGATGCAGAAACAAATTCACAACATGCTCAACCACTTTATCTTTGACACAGGGGCCAAAAACCTCCACTAGAAGAAAGATATCTTCTTTGGTAAATGGTGCTGCAAAAACTGACTTTCACATACAGAAGATTAAACCTAGATGCATATATTTCACTATGCGCTAAAGTCAAAATGGATCAAAGGTCTAAATATTAAAATAGAAGCGCTAAATCTGCTGAAAAATATAATAAGTAGAATTGTTGAAGTCATATGTATAGGCAAAGACTTCATGAACAAAACCCCAACAGTACAGGAAATATTACAAAGCATCAACGACTTTGCTCTCATCATATTAAAAGATGATCACTGCAAAACAAACCACCAACAGAGTAAATGGACAACCCACAGAGTGGGAAAAATTTTGCTAGCTGTTCCTCAAAGAATTAATATCTAGAATATATAAAAAACTAAAAAAAATCAGACTTTTGTGATTCACAGACCCAATCCAAAAATGGGCATTTGAAATGAATAGACACTTCCCAGATGAAGATGTACAAATGGCAAATGAGTATATTAAAAAGAATAGTCAAGGCTGGGGATTTAGCTCAGAAGCTCAAGTGCTTACCTGGTAAGTACAAGGTCATGAGTTTGATCCCCAGTATCAAAAAAAGAATAGTCAACATCACTGGTCATTTGAGAGATGCAAATTAAAGCAACTGAAATTTCATTTCACTCCAGAAAGAATGACTATTATCAAGAAATAAACCAATAACAAATGCTGACAGGGCTATAGGGAAAAAGGAACTCTTCTCCACTGTTATCGTAAGTGTAGACTGGTACAACCACTGTGGAAATCAGTGTGGCGATTCCTCAAAAACTAAACCAGAGGTTCCATTTCACCCAGCTATTCCCCCTCTTACTATCGTCTCAAAATAATTAAAAGCATTGACCCCCCACACACACCCAGAGAACCTCAGCAGGTGGCTAGAGTGGAGACCCCTCCTTTCACCTGCTGTATCTCAGTGAGCTGGCAGGAGCCTCTGTGACCTCTCACCCTACCTGGAGGAGCTCAGCAGATGGCAGTAGCATCAGCTACCCTCTCACCCCACCCTAAGGACCTCAACAGCCAACAGGAGCATGGGCTACCCCTCACCCCACCTGCAGTACCTTGGTGGCCAGCAGGAGTGTCAGCAACCCCTATCCTCACTGGAGGACTTAGGTGGGCCAGTAGGAGACTTGGCAACCCCTCCCCACACCCAGAGGACCTCAGCCAGTAGGTGAGAGAGCAGGTGAGTCCCCCACCCAGCCAGAGGTCATCAGTTCATCGAAAGCATCTTGGTGACTCCTCCCTTCACCCAGAGGACTTCAGAAGGCAAGCAAGGGTACAGATGAGTCTTCCTCTTACTCTGAAGATCTTGGTGGGCTGGCAAGAGTGCTAGTGAGGCCTCCCCACACTCAGAGGAACCCAGATGGGCCTGCAAGCCCCCAGTGACATAGTAGGGCTCTGGCTGGGGCACCAATCATGAACAGGTAGGTCTGGCATCCTGGAACAGTCTGAAGATACAGTAACAATATGACCTAAGGGTTGGCTTACATCAATACTCCTAGGTTAGTCAGCCCAGGAAGAATCCAGGACTCACCCAAGTAGCCCCGCAGAAGAAGTTCAGGTGACTGGCCTGTCCCCTACACTGTGGGACCTGGAACCTGGGTGATTGTCAGCAACACTGTAGGACTCTAAGACACACACAATGGACAGTTGAGACTAGTGGGATTGAAAAGACTGAAATATTAACCAAGAGGTGAAAATGACAAAACAAAAAAGCAAAATGCAATCTCAAACCCCAACCCATCTGGAACAAGTACAGGAGACACTGACATAGAAGATAGTGGAAGTCATACACCTAAAATTTCTGAAAAGATAGCAAGTGAGGTAAAGAAACAAATCCATGAGGCTATAGAGGAAATCAGGTCAGAAGTAATCTCTCAAGTAAAAAAAGAAATTATAACCTTAATGAAGGAATTGTGCAGCATAACTAGAGAAGACATAGATTAAAAAAGTACAGGAGCATAGGAAAATGATGGAAACCTTGAATGAACAATACAGAGGTGTGGTGACAGCCAGGGACCCTGGAAGCCTCCAGGGAGAAACAAAATACATCAGTGGAGTGGAGTAGTGGATACTGTTGTTTGCAGAGGGTGGTTAATGGCTCCGTTTCAAATATTGCAGGAGAAGGTGATTAACTGGATGGCATCTCCCAAAACTGTGCCTCACTCAGACACTGATAGCCCTAGATGGAGCCACCCCATGGCTACTCCAAGCCCTGGGCTCAGCTGCTCCTGCCCTACAAAAAAATGCCAGCTGTCACATCTCTGTAGGCTCGAGCCTCCTGTCATGCTCTAAGCCAAGAGTCAGGGAGAATGTGCAGTTTACAACCTCCCTCTTCTGCCTTGAGGTCTGTCACCTTGTTCTCCCCACAGGCTTTAATTCACCCTTCAGAAGTTTCCTGCTCTCAGGAATCCACCTTCATCCTTCTGGTCTTCTCCAAGTTGCTATACTCCAGGGTCTGGACTCCCAATCTCAGAGAGGCTGACTTGCCGCTGCTCACTGCTCCACCATCTTCCCAGAAGTCCTGCCCAGTCTTTCCACTTTCTGAAGCATGTCTGGAAGTCCATCCTTAGGGATGTCTTTAGATGCACTGTTGTAGCTGCCAAAATGTCCTGAATGAATTCAAAACATTTACCTTTCATTTTGACTTTGGCGAAAAGCCAGAAGTCACATGGTGCCAGATCCAGTGAATGAAATGGATGATGACACAAAATAATGTTTTTATGAGTTTTTCCAAAGACTGGCACTCAGCAGCACCATTTACAGTTCTGTTTAATCACACCTTATAAAGATACTCATGAAAGAGGATTTTCAGAATCATTTTGGAAAGTGGTAAGAACTATGGGATAAGTATATTCAAACAGGAAGGGGAGTATTTTGAGGTAGATTAATGGCAATGTGTCTTTTACTGTAATAAATTATTTTAAATTTAAATGTTAATCATATATTTTGATCACACCATATATATATTCACTCATTCATCAATGGGCAAGTAGGTTGTTGCTATGTCTTGCCTTTATGAATAATGATACAACAAACATGGGATACGGATCTCTCTTTGAGGTACTATTTTCATGCATTTTGAATATAAACTCAAAAGTTTGCTGGGTCATTAGGTGGTTCTTTTTTTAACTTTGGGGGGCAATTTTTTACTGTTTTCCATAATGCTTATAAGACTTTATATTCCCACCAATAGTATACAGGTGTTCTGCTTCCTTCACATCTTTGCCAACACTGTTTGACTTTTTGATAATAACTGTCTTCATAAGACTGCAGTGATATCTCATTATGGTTTTGATTTGCATTTCTCTGATGGCTGGTGATGTTAAGTACCTTTTCTTATGTCTTTGACCACTCACATGCCTTCTTTGGAAAAATTTCAATTGAGGTTTGATTATTTTTTAACTGGATTATTCGGCTTTCACACAGCATTTCTTCAAACCTCTACATTGGTTGAATTTTATTCCTTGCAACTTAACACATTCCTAAATGATATAAGGGAGGATCTGACAAAGTAAATTATCCTGTTGAGCTCAAAATAGGAGATAATAAGAGCAAAGTAGTCAAGAAAAGCCTTGATCATAAATAAATATTTGTTGAGGGCCTATTAGAATTCAGTTCAGAATAAAATGCCATGGAGTTTCAGAAATATTTGATGTCTATCTCCAATGCTAAATATGAATCCAAGTCTGCTGTTTACCAGTATAATGAGATTTTTGGAAAATCCTATGTGAGCTTCAGTTACTACAACAGGAAAATTGAGAGTATACATCAAGGTTATGGTGAGGCCTAAATAACAGCATGAAAAGATTCTATCACAAAACCGTAAGTGTTAAACAAGTGATGTCTACTTTCTTATGCACTCAAGGAATGCACACATATGGGAAAACTAAGTGAACATCAGTCAGAAAATTGACAGAGAGTTAGTATTCCCCAAATGCAAGTCAGAGCCCCAACTCTTCCTATGGGCTCAGCAAGCTTTATTGGAATTCATGTATTGCATAGCTTAAAGGATTAGGTCAGTTTTCCTAAAGGAAAATTAGGACATACTCTAGATCTCCTGATGTCTCCTGATGGAAAAGATTACAACTTTTCTCATGAGAGGTCAACCATTCAAATCTGGGATAGTATTTTTTAAAACTAGATCTGAATTGACTTATATTATTTCTAAATGCATTGGGCCACAATCTTCCTGAATGGATTGTCAGATCTTCTATTTTTAGCAGTTGGCTCATTCAGTCACATTTCCTTACTATAAATACCTGAGTACTCTTGTTTTAATGTAGAGCTTTTTTGTCATCTGATTGTTCCAGTCTAGATTAGATGCAGGTAGGAGAGAGAGAATGAAAAATTAGGATGAGGAGAGAATGGGAGGCAGATTGCAACATTTTACTTTGCTCACCAGTTATTTTCAGACTCCAAGATTCACAGCAATTTAAAGGCAGGAGAGGTTCCAGCCCTGAGACAATGGCAGCTGTTTGGGACCCAGTGGAGCCACCAAGCCTCTTTCCTAACATCTCATCCATGAAATTTTCCCATCAGAGTCCTATGTCTCATCTTTCCTCCTCCTAACATATGTACTCTCACTCTAGCTTCATAGGCAGGTATCGTGGTCTGTTTTCTATTAAAACAACAAAATACCTGAAACTAGGTAGTTTATAAAGACAAGAAGTTTGTACTGGCTCATAAAACTGAAGCTGAGATGTCTAAGATTGAGAAGATGAATTTGGTGAGTGCCTTGTGCTACTTCAACTCATAGTGGAAGGTCAATAAGTACATGTAAGAGAATCAAGAGAAGTCCAAGAAAGCCACGCTCACTTTATAACAACCCACTCTCATCATAACTAATCCAACCCCTTTTCCCAAAGAAAGAACCCACTCACATAAGACAGGTATTATCCATTCATGGGGGACTCCACCCCCATGCTTTCACAATGAATATTTGTCATTTTAAAACAGTCACTATCTAAATATTCTCCCTGTTTTAGGAGGTAGTCTGCACCTCGCTACAGAATCAAAAGTGTAAGTATTCCCTCTCCTGTCATTTGGTAGCCTGAGAAACAAACCTAACATTAGCCCACTGGATGCTTCCACATGAAACTTTGAATCTTGATAGAAAGATATGTCAAGACATGAAAAGCAGAGGAGGAACACCAGCCACTGCATAATCAAGACTTTATTAACTAGGGGATGTTCAAGGATGACAGCTTTCAGTGATGTGTTAAGATGACTGTTCTTTGTTTCCCATATATTCTCTAGTTCTCCCGCATGCCCAGTGATTCTGTAAAATGGCCCTCAATAAAATTCTTTTCCTCTCAAATTTCTGTTGTTTGCAACCTAGACTGAAAAGAATATTCTAGTATCAACAGAAGGTGATAATAGAACCGTGGGGCCAGTTTATCCATAGGATGATTGTCTTTGATAGGATTAAATAGGTTAGATGACAGAGACACTGAGGTTTCTACCAGCAGTCCCCCTGCTTTACTATTCTATGTACTGTCCTAGTTTTCAGTGCTTTCCCCCAAATTAAAGTTGAACAAACATTTGATTCAAACACTTATGCTAAACCAAGGTAGGAGGAAAATATCAGCAATCTACCAAGGTACCTAGTCATTCCCCCTGTAGACCTTGGTGAGGGCACAAAAGCCCAGTTAGGTAGGTTCTAGGTCTCAGGGGGCCACTGTAACCACAAGCAACTCCCAGTAGAGATGAGAGTCTCCTGGTCTCTCTCAGATGAATGAAATGCACAAGTGCCTTAAATAATAATAGAGAAGAGCATTCATCAAATATTCCATAAAAACAATTCAGACATGATCAAATAAGCTATAGCCCAGGAATTCAAGGCTGATTTAACATTCATTATATTAACAAAACCAAAAATATGGTTATCTCAATAGATTAAGGAAAAAGTATTAGAAAAAGATTCATAATTTAAAAATATCAGTAGGCTAAGAACTAGAAGCAATAGTTTCTCAACCAGAAAAGTGACATCTCTAGAAAACATATCACTAACATCACACTTAAGGAAAAACGTAAGATCAAGAACAAGCAAGAATATCTGTTCTTACCAATTTACTCAGTGTTACACTGAAAGTCCTAACCACTTTCACAGGGCAGTAAAATATACAAAAGGCACCCAAATTTGCAAAGAAGTAATCTGTCACAATGACATGATTACCTATGCAGAAAATTCTAAGGAATCTGAAAATTGGCTGATTTTAGCAAGGAAACAAGATCAGTACTAAGAACAAGAATTTTATGTGCTAGAAACAAAGAATTGGAAATTGAAATTTAGCAAATATATTAATTTTTAAAGATATTATATTAGTCCTTTATTGCTGGGGAAAAAAAGCTACCTAAAAGCAACAGCATCAGACAACACTCATTATCTCATGCAATTTCTGAGACTCAGAGATCTGGGAACAGCTTCACTGGATGATGTGTTTCAGTGTCTCCCAGGAGTGCCATATCTGAAAGATCAACTGGGGTTGGACTTTCAAGATCCACATCTTTCTTGTGAAGGTCTCATTGATGAAAACCTTAGTTCTTTACCAATGGACCTTCTGATAGAGCATTCTCATGTCCTCCAGATCAGGCAATCCATGAAAGAGCAAAGAAGACTTGATATCTCTCTTTGTTTAGTCTCACAAGTAGTACTGTATCACTTGTACCATATTTACTGGTCATACAGACCAACCCTAGCATATAGTTGGAGAGCAAGAGAGACCAAACAGAACATAAACACCAGGAGAAAACACTGAGGACTGCTCTGGAGACAGGCCAGCAAAAATACTACTTACAATAGCATCAAAAAACATAAAACACTTGTGGATAAATTTAACAAAATATATGCTAAATCTGTACCATGAAAAATACAAGATGTTCCCTGAAGAAATCAAAGAAGACCTAAAAATGAAGATACATACAACATTTATGGATATGATTAATATTTCTAAATATTACCCATATATCCCAACAAATGGGAAAATCAATGTAATCTCAAACACCATACCATCAGTCTTAATAGATATTGACAAACTGATAACAAAATTTATATGTAAATGCTCAGGACTTAAAGTAATCAAAACAACTTTGTGACAGAAAATGAAGTTAGAGGACTTAGACTACCACCTATACTACATCCTAAAATAAAGTAAGAACTATACTATTTTAAGATGTACCATAAAGCTATAGTAATAAGAACCATGTGCTATTGACACAGGATAGATATATAGATCAGTGGAACAGAATAGAAATAAACACACTTTTACATGGTCAATTGATTTTTGTCAAAAATGCCAAAACAATCTGACAGGAAAATATTTTCAACAAATGTTGCTAGGACAACTAAATAGCCACACAGAAAAAAATAAACCTTGGAACTTTTCTTACATTATAAATAAAGATTAACTTAAAATTGATCACAGACCTAAATGTAATAGCTAAATTTAAATTCTAGAAGAAAATGCAAGAGAAAATTTTTTTCTCTCTTAGTGTAGGCAAAGAATTCTTAGTATACAAAAAAGCATGTATTCTATTTTTTTATTTTAAAGAGAATAAAACAAAACACAACAGAACAGGACAAAGCAGATCAGAACAAAACAAAGCAAGCAACACAGGACTTCAAAACAAGACAACAGAATATCAATAGTGGCTACCATAATGTCTCTTGTTTTCTTTGAAACAGTTGTCCCTATCTTCACATACAATGAATTCAAGCAAAACAAAATAGTATAGAACCAATAAAAACAAAAGAATGAAAGCATTACAGGACTTCAAAACCAGACAATAGGAAAATCAACAATGGCTACCATAATGTCTTTTGTTCTCTTCAAAATAGCTGTCCACACTTTCACACATATTGAAATCAAACAACACAAAACAGACTAAAACCAATCAAAATAAAGAATAAGAGCATTATTAGACTTCACAACAAAATGATAGGAAATCAGCAATGGCTACCATAATGTCTCGGTTTCTTCAAAGTAGTCGTTCATACCATCACATGTAATTAAATCAGTCCTTGTGTACTCTTTAGGAGAAATTCTAGGCATGTATAAGCCTATACATGTACATCTATCCTTTCTGTATTAGAGGGAAAAACCAAACAAAACATAACAAATTACAACAAAAATAAGAAACAAAAGAGACTAATAAATAACAATAACAAAGAGCCCAAAACAATAACAATACAGGTGCAAAACAAGGTGATAGGAACACAACTAAGGTTGTTATTTTGCATAGTTATCTTCAAAAGAATTACTCAGATTATCATATATAAAAATGCAAAGTTGATCTGATCCTTTGTTAACTGTTTTGTTTCAAAAACTAATATAATTGGTAATACAATCATCTTAGCTATCTTAAGTGTATATGTTCAAATTTATGTCTTTTTTCTTTTCTCTTCCTTCTTTACTCCTTTTCCCTATCTGAATTATTTTTTCCCCTCTGGGCAGTTTGTTACCCTTCAACAATATTTACTGAAGATTTTGTATCTTATTTACTTTCAATTTCTTACACTAGGGAGACAATACGATATTCAACATGTGAGTTTGATTTATTTCATTTATGAGTATGGTCTCAAGTTGCATCCATTTACCTATAAAAGCCTCAGTGTGATCCTTATTTATAGCTGAGTAGTACTCTATTGTATAAAAATACCACATCTTTTTTATCCATTCCTCAGTTGATGGACATTTAGGTTGTTTCCAAGATTTGGCTATTACAAATTGTGCTGCTATAAACATGGGTGCACATGTATCACTGTGATATGATGTTTTCAGTTCTCCTGGGAATATGCCCAGAAGTAGAATAGCTGGGTCAAATGGGATTTCCATACTCAGAAAAAAACATGTACTCTAAAAGAAAAAAATCAATAAATTGGACTAGCTCAAAATTAAAACCTTCCATTCTTTGAAAGAAAGCATTTTAAAAAAAGGCAAGCCATAGATAAACATATAAATATAAATATATGGCAAAGGCTTATATCTGATAGAATTCTTGTACCTCAATAAAATTAATTTAGTTAAAATAGGCAAAAAATGTGAACATATACTTCAAAAAATGAAATATAAATGGCAAATATGCAAATGGAAATATGCTTAGAACCACTGTCTGTGGGTAAATGTAAATTACAAATAGAAAAATATCACCACCACCTTCTACAATAGCTAAAATTAAAAAGCGAAACAATACCAAGTATTGGCAAGAATGTGGAACAAATGAAAATCTCGTACTTTGCTGGTAGAAATGCAAAATAGGATAGCCCTTTGGGAAAATTTGGCAATATCTTCTAAAGTTAAAGATTCACTTATCATATAACTCAGCAATCCTCTAGTTATTCCTATAAGAAAAATGAAAACATATGTCTACACAAAGACTTATGCACAAATTTTCGTTACTTTTTTGTGATAACTTTCATTCATAATAACTCAAAATTATATATAATCCACAGGTCAAACAAAGCAAATGGCAAACAAATTGTATTATACCCCAATAATCAGATACTACTCACCAGTAAAAATGGATTTATTGATAGAAAATAAAAATGTTTAACTCTCGAAAACATATGAGTAAATAAGTCATTCAACAAAAAAGCATACAGTACACAATTCCACTTATAAAAACTGCAGGAAAGATAATCTAATGTAAGCTGATGTAAAGCAGATCACTGATTGTTTAAAATGAGAGGAAGAGATTGCCAACCAAAGGGCAACGGGGGAACTCAATGGAAATGTCCTACAATGCGCTTTTGGTGGTAGTTATATTGGTAGATTCATCAAAGTTCACTGAGCTGCACATTTAAAATAATTGCATTTTTATATGTAGGTTACACCTCATGAAATTAAAACATCGTTAAAGAAATGTATTCACATGATTAAAATACATTAACTAGCACTTAGCATAAAAAGTTAAATACTAGATGTCAGGACCTTCAAATATACTACCTCCTACCCAATGGTTATCACTATTACCAATGAGTTTATGGATTTTTCAAAAACTGTATGGGTATATGTGTACATACAACTCTATAGTGGTGTTTGGATATGGATACATGAACACAAAAACACATATATATTTTGTTTAACATGCAACTAACCATCTTTCCTACTGTAACAGTTGTTTCTGGTACCCCATGTCCCATTGTCTAACATTATCTCTGATTCCACCTGCAACTCTGGTGGACAGTCCCTTAACTTTGACAAAGACCCCCTTTCTACTCATAAGAAAAATTCCTGCAGGTGAAATTGATCAGGTGAAAAGGCAATACCATAGTCTATAAATAGGAAGTACCTGGGATATAGTTCATACCTTTTCAGTCACAACTCTGAAGTATGCTAATACATAGCTATCCCTCTGAGTAGACAGGAAGTGGTAACCCTAGGACTTCAGGATCTTTTCTTTCATTCACTTTCCACAACCATTATGCCGCGAACTCAAAAACAATCAGGAGGAGAGAGACAAAAAGTAAGAATTGAAGCTAAAAATAGAGAAAGCAGACTGACTGCCAGAAAATTATTCACAGGAGGAAAGAGCACTACAATAGGAGTCAGAAGGCCGAGCTTCTCCTGACCTAGCTCTTCATTCAACTGGGTTTCTTCATTTGTAAAATGAAGGGACAGACCTAAATTCTTCTCTTTAAGCCCTTCTCACTGACATTCTAAATTTCTGTGATTCTGGGCAGTTTACAACAGGGGTTCTATGAACTGACTCCAAGGTGTCAACACAGCCATCAGCTACTTAAAATTTATGTATCTTCTTATTGCCACAGGCAGATGCCAGAAACTTCTATGTTAACTGTCTCCTACTTCAAATCACAACAGAAATGCAAATGTCCCCAGAGAGCAGGGGATCCTTTCACGTTAACCATGTATTACCCACAGTACCGGGGACCACACTCACCTCAGGGTGGCATGGGCAGTGCAGTCCCCTCTCTTCCCCTCTCTGATGGTCGCAGAACACGAAGACTCATTAAAGGGGCTGAGAAACCTTGTAGTGAAAATCTGCTTTGCTTCCTCTGACCCTGAACTTTCCAATGGAATGCACCAACAACTGAACTCCTTCTCCTATAGCATCCAGTGTAAGGAGACTTCCACAAAGCACGCTTCAGCAGCAATGGTTTAGCTCCATGAGCAGCTAGGGCATAGGCCTCAGGGTCAGAAGAATCTGGCCTGAAAGCTCGGTTTCTTGGTATGTTATGATATAGCCTTGAACTAGTTATGTTGCAGAAACGACAAATGCAGCCACTTTGTGGACCTGCTGTGAGAACTAGAAGAGGTGAAAAGCAAATAAATCTGCATCTCACACTGGGTGTCAGCCTCTCAAGCTTAGTAAGGGACAGAGTCAGTTAGAGAGATGAAGTGGTCGACTTGCTTGCATTTGGGGCCATGTTAACCTGTATCATGCATACAATATTAAGAGATATGTACTCATATAACATACTAATACTTCATTTTTTTTATTTAACTGTTATTTTGCTATGAAAATTTAGGGCTTTTTTTTTTTTTTTTTTTTTTTTTTTTTTTTTTTTTTTTTTTTTTTTTTTTTTTTTTTTTTTTTTTTTTTGGTGGCACCAGAGATTGAACTCACAGCCTCACACCTGCCAGACAGGTGCTTAAGACACTGAGCCAAACTCCCAGGCATAGCCTTTTGACACAGGGTCACACTATGTAGCTCAGGCCGGCCTTGTGCTAGCATTGTAGCCCAAGCCAGCCTTGAACTCATAGCGCTCCTCCTACCTCTGCCTCCCCAGTGTTGGGATTAAAGCCGTGCGCCACCATGCCCGGTAAATTTAGGGCATTTCTAATGTTTTTCTTTTATAAATGAATAAGTGAATAT
Source organism: Dasyprocta punctata (assembly GCA_004363535.1). NCBI lineage: Eukaryota > Metazoa > Chordata > Mammalia > Rodentia > Dasyproctidae > Dasyprocta > Dasyprocta punctata. The sequence continues at coordinate 7,273 of RJWM01023815.1, read as the reverse complement.
CTCTGTGTTCTCATCTTTGATAGCACTGTTTAATGGATCTTAATTAGATATTAAGCTACCAGGACAAAAATGATCACTTGGGAGATGGGTATCAGTTTGGTAAAGTTATCAGAACAAAATACCACGTACTGTGTGGCTTTTTAAAAGACACATTTGTTTCTCACAGTGCTGGAGGCTGGAAGTCCAAGATCAAGGTATCAGCATTTTTCGTTTCTCCTGAGGCCTCTCTTCCCTCGTGTGTAGGTGACCTCGTTGTGTCCTGACATGGCCTTTTCTGTGCGTGAGACTCCCTGGTGTGGCTTTCTTTTCTTACAATGCAGTCTTACTGGATTAGAAACCTGCTCTTTTGACCTCTCTGATCCTTAGTTACCTCTCCAAAAGTCCCCCCACCCCCACTCCCGGAATACAGACACACCATTAAGACTTCAAGACAGGAGTTTTGGAGGAAACACTGCAATCTATATAGGGACTATATGACAATTGCACAAGAAACAAGTGAATCTTACATTTATCAAAAAAAAAAAAAAAAGCATTTTCTAGGTTTCTGGATCCTGGCACAGTTCTACGTCACCACACAGTGCTTCCCTGAACTGCTATGCCTCTTTTTATACAATGTATGTGTTTTTGTTGTGTACTTTGTTTTTATGAAATGAAAGAAAAAAGTCAAGAGCTGAGGTTTAACTATTACTAGGCCTCAGTCTCCCACAGATCAGAAAGAGAGAAAAACTGAGAGGAATAAAAGGAAGGAGCAGAAAAGTCTGGAACACAAAGGACTCCAACCTGAATGCAGAGCATCACGTTTCCCCCATCCTCAGAACACAAGAGTCCAGCCACCTGGATGCAGTTGCAACATAATTTATTCAACTCATCAACTATTTGCTGAACATCAATTATAACCAATAATAACTCAACTGTTATTCACTGAGGCAGAATAGAGCAGGGGTTAAAAGTGCAGGCCCTGCCTTTAAAAGAATGAGGTCAATCTATACAGAACAATCTATAAGATACTAAGTGACAAAAATAAGGTGAAAAGCCTGGTGAGGCAAAGGGTATCATTTGTGAAAAGAAAAGGAGATACGTGTACTTGTTTATGCACAGACAGTGTATGGAAGGCAAAAAGACCAATAAAAGTAGTTTTATAATTTCTGGCCATGATGGAGTAGTAGTGTCCACTAGCCTGTCTTGAAAAATGGCTTGATAAAAACAGAAATGAAACAACTGTTTTAGGACTCTGGGCATCAGAGAGCAGACTGCTGACAGAAGGGAAACACAATAACTTCCGACCACTGTCTGGAGGTCACTTCCAGGATACTGTGCAAGAAAGGGGAACCCAGGTAGAACCCAGTGGTCTCCCCAAGTTAAGACAGCAGCACCAGCTGAGGGCAGGTGAAAGGATGACAGAGTATAAGAGAGTGCTGCCTACAGGAGCGCTCCAGCAACTTGCTGAAGGGTCCTTTTTACTAGTGTTCCTGAGTTCTGGTCCAGGCATGCCTGGGAAGCTTCCTGCAACTGGGAAAAAAACACCTGAAAGCTGGAAGAAAAATCTCTGGATATCATGTAGGACTAGCACTAGTTTAGGTTCCCACCAACCAGAGTGGAAACACCTAATACTACACGGGGCAGAGTCGAGTCCTTAGAAGTTGGAACAAATTAGCCCTAGAGTACTATAGTGCAGTATAACAAAGCATCAAGTTTGGGCTTCTTGAGTGGACAACTGGGGATGGGAAGAGAGAGAGAGGGGCTGGAAGTCTATGTTTTTTCTGTATACTTTTGTTTTCATACATTTTGTTATGTTTTGTTTTGTTTGCTTTTACCACATGTATACTGAATGTACAAAACTTTGCAAAGGAGACATCCCCAAGTCAGACATGAGCTGTGTAAAGTCTGCCGAGTCCACTCAACCACTCCAAGCCTCTATTTTCTCATCAGTGAAATGGACTTTCTTTGGGTTCCTGTGAAAATTAATTAAAATGTTTATAGGAGAACCAGCATTACCTGGCACTTCTGTATAAATGTTATTTTCCTTGTGTTCCTGGCTTTTTAAAAGCACCCCATTTTTCTTTGGGGAAACACCCTGTCCATTCATCCAGATGTTTCAGGGTGAATGACTCCATGTCCCCAGGTCCAGGGATGGGCATGTGACCCAGGTCTGATCATTGTTACCTTTCATGCACTGGCTCGAGAAATAAATTGGTCTAGTGAGAGTGGTGCTGAGATTTAGCTGAAAATGTTGGAAAAGATAGGGCCTTTTTGTACTGACATTCATGAGTAGATTGAAGCTGTGGATGGTTGGTTTTAGGGACCCAGCTCAAGAATGAAACCAAGAGAGAAGACAGCAGTCCAAATGATGTCACTGGTGTACCTGAATCTAGCCAAGCCTAAAGTCTGTTTCTATCACTTGCAACTAGAAGAGGCCTGATGCAGTCAGTAGTGACTACCAATATCCAGTTCCTTCAGTAAGTACTAGGTCCAGATGGGACACCAGAAAATGTACCAAAACACCAGGTTCCTGGCTTCAAGAAATTTATAGGCTGGTGGAGGTGACAAACATGCAAAGTGACAGCTGCTAGAACAGAGATATTCCCTAGGTGCTTTGGTGAGGCACCTGGGCCATGGTGGGACGAAGTAGACTGTGTAAAGATGAAGAATCTTGCATCAAGGGGTGATGCCTATGCTGAGGCTTAGTGGATCCTAAGGAGAATGAGCAAAGAGGAAATGAGGGCATTCTAGACACAGCCTGAAGTGCTCAAGAAAGAGGGCAGAGATAAGGGAGCAATGGACAGAGGTAAGGATGAGAAGGGAACAAGGAGAAAATCATGCAGTATATCCTGCCTGGAAGTTGGGTTCACATGCTGATCACTGCAGATGTCACTGAAAGGTTGAAATCAGGAGAAAAGCCAGGCATGGTGGTGCATGCCTGTAATTCCAGCACTCTGGGAGGCTGAAGCAGTGGGATCACAAGTTCAAACCCTGCCTGGGCAAGTTAGTGACTGAGCAAGACTCTGTCTCACAACATTTTTAGAATTGATTTGTTTGTTTCTTGTTTTCAAGAACCTTTTTGGCTTATGTCTGAGTAACTACTTTGAAGATAATGATATACAGTGTATTAATTACTGTTATTTTCTTATTATTTTGCTATGAAATTTTGTGGGTTTTTCATGAAATAAAAAAGTTTTTTGAAAAAGTCTGGCAATACAGCTCAGTTGAAGGTCTTGGGTTCAATCTCTAGTACTGATAAATGCATACATACATACATATATATATAATTTGAAAAGTAAATCAGAGGAGAGATATGATCAGATTTTTGTATGGAGAATAGATTAGAAGGCAAAACAGGTAAAAAAGACCAATTAGGAGGCTGTGAGAGTAATTTATACTTGAAATTATGAGGACTTGCATTAAGAAATTAGAAGTAGGGATGGAAAGGAATTTAAAAATGAATTTGAGAAGTTTTACAGAAGAAGAATTGAAAGCTGGGCATGGTGGCACACGCCTTTAATCCCAGCACTCGGGAGGCTGAGGCAGGCGGAGCATTGTGAGTTTGAGGCCAGCTTGGGCTACAATGCGATCACAAGATCTAGCCTGAGCTACATAGTGCGACCCTGCCTCAAAAAGCTAGGGCCAGGAGTTTGGCTCAGTGGCTTAAGCGCCCGTCTGGCAGGTGTGAGGTTGTGAGTTTGATCTCTGCGGCACCCCCTTCCAAAAAAAAAAAAGAATTGACTGGACCAGATGCTGAAGAATATTATATTTCAGTTTGGAATGTTAAAATTAGAATAATAATTAATTTTTATGCCATTTACTCCCCACCAGTTCCTGTTCTGAGTGTTTTACAAATTGGTTTATTTCATCCAGTACTATGAGGAAGGACTATTGTGCTTTCTTACTTCACAGATGAATACTCTCAGAAAGAGGTTTAATATTAATGTTTGAGCCCCTGGATCCAGCTGTACCTGATATTCTCAGGCTTTTCAGTTTCTCCAACACATTTCTTTTTTTATTGTTTATGCCAGTACAGGTTAGAGTTTTTGTTACTGGCAAGTTAAAGGAGTTCGATTGTTACAGAACCCCACAAGTGGTAGTTAGCTTTCAGGAACCCAAAGCCAGGATCTATTGGCTTTCCCAAAAGTATGAGAGTTGGGGTGGGGGTGCAGTGAATGTCTCAGTCCATTTTCTACTGCCAAGATGATACTACAGAGTGGGAATTTTATAAAGAAATTTATATCTCACAGTCTAGAAGCAAGGAGGTCCAATACCAAATTTCCTGCATCTTCCCAGGGCTTTCTTTCTGTGTCAAAACATGGCGGAGGGACTCACACGGCAAGCATGAAGGAACCTGTGCACTCAGGTTGCTCTTCCTCTTCTTTTAAAGCCAGTGAATGTCTTTACCAGAAGTGATCAAAAATACAGTGAACACTGCTGCTGTCCTCCGACAGAAAGGCAGGCTCGTAGAAACATTCTGTTGTGTCCGCAGCCACCCTATTCACTAGATGTGACGCTCCGGGAATTCTGGGTCTTCCCCAAAGTCAAAATGACCATGAAAGGTAAACATTTTTTTAATTTTATGAAAAAATAAAACAAAACTTCATAACAAAAATAAGAGAATAGTAGTCAATACACTGTGTATCGTTATCTTCAAAGTAGTTACCCAGAATACAAGACATAAAGGATTCTTATAAAAAATAAACAAATAACACAAAATTTACTTTTCAATAATCTAAGATAAACTAGTAGATAAATGGAACAAATCAATATTTTTACTTGATTGAGGATGTTTAGGCAGCCACAGAAGCATACCTAATGATACTTACAAAAGAGGACTTTCAGAACTGCTCCAGAAAGTGGCAAGAACAATGGGATAAGCATGTTCAAAGTGAGGTGGAGTATTCTGAAGAGACTTAACGGCAATGTATCTTTTACTGTAATCAATTTTTTAATTTAATTTAAATATTCACTGTATATTTTATCACACCCTGCAACCTTACTTATCTCCCAAAGGCCCCACCATCAACGTACAACTTTGGGGATTTAGTTTCCAAACTATAGCAATGAGGTAAGGATCATAAAAGAGATGAGAGCTCTGGGCTTCTATAGACTTCACAGAAGCAGAAGCAGTTTTATATACAAAAGGTGGACTGCATTTCACCAGGTGTCCCTTAGTATGTGCAACACAGGAGGAAAAGGATGCCTTACCTGGGGGGAAATACATACATATATGTGCGCCATACACTATCAGATGTGGTTAGAAGAAAAATTGAGGGGGCAATTGTGAAAGAGAAGGTTGCAAACATGTTCCAGAAGGCCTCAGATGCCAAGATGTGTTTGTGGACAGCAATATGTCAGTGTCTTGGGATCAGAGACATGGTCCTCTTTCAAACTCTCTAGTTTGGATCCCAGGAAAAACAGGATACCATAAAGCAGGTAAAGTGTTAAAAGCTGAAGTTAGACATGAAAGAGGTGATTGTTCTCTAGCCCCACTATGCTGATCAAGAGTCTGGACGGCTGGCGGAGCCCAGGACAGAGGACAGAGATTTTCACACAGTCACCTGCAGCAGGCAGCACCTTCCAGCTAGGCCCGCGAGAACGCTCCAACCCTGGGGCGGGCCGTGTCTACTTTGCTAGCTAACGAAGCCTCCCCTCCGTCTCCCCTGCGGTGCTCCGCTGCACCTCGCAGCCATCTAGGAGGGGCTGTGTCCCTGCTGCCGAGTTAATTACAGTAATTATACCTGCTCCCTCTTTGGCTCCGGTTCTCTTTGTTCCCAGTTTCCTGCCCGCTCATTTGCAAATCTAATCGCTCTGTGGATTGATTTTTTTTTTTTTTAAGAGAGAACGAACGGGATAGAGAGACAAAGATAGGGAGCAGAAAATGTGGGCGAGAAAAGGGTGGGGGTGGGAGTGGGCTGGGAAGAGGGAATGAGGAGGAAACAGCCAGGAAGAGTGGTTGAAAAAGCAGATGAGAGCTTCGGAGAGAGGACAGGACTTTGGGAGCACAGAGGCTGGATGTGAAGACCAGCATCTCCTGAAGCCTCAGGCTCTTCTGTTTAGATCCTCAGCTCCTCCCCAGACTGAGCTAGTGATGGGGTTCAGGAAATACCCCAAAATAGCAAGTGGCTAGGCGAGCGGTAGTTCAGTAGAAGAGAGCACATGCTTAGCGTGCACCTGGGTTCAATATCCAGCACCCAAAAAATAAAATTAAATGCAAAGAAGCAGGCCATAGAAATTAAAAAGAATTCCTCTTGTCCCTTCTCCCCTAAAGCAGACTATAAATCTAACTGTCCTACCCCTGAAAATAGGGCTTTTATTTCAGGGTGGTCCTTCCTGTATTTAGAAAGTAAGAAACCTCCTATCCTCCAAGACACAAACACCAAAGAGAATCTGAATACTCTATCTAGCTACGTACTGTACCCTCAGTATATTACCATTAGACTGCACCCGTTTGTCCTCCAATCACACTTCCATGGACAAACCATAAAAATACAGCTTTCCTTCTTTCTTTGAGTCTTCATTGCTGAATGGCTCCCATGTCAAATAAAACATATCAAATAAATCTGTGTGCCTTTCTCCTGTTAATCTCTATTTCATTACAGGTGCTTCAGCTGTGACCCTGGTGACCAGTGAGAAATCTTTATTTCCCTGGTCTGCTACAAATGTCAGGGAAGTGAGAAGGGTCCAAGTTCAAACTGCACAGGTAGATGTGACTGCTCTCACCAGGGGTTGGTGGGACTTAGGCTCAGCTGGAACATCTAGCAGACAGGTTGGTGTCAGACAGCTGAGAGCTGGGAGGTGAGTTAAAAGTGGTGCAGGAAGTACTCTGGGGAGAGAAATGGGAGACTCAGTGGTACTCTTCCCTCTCTCACTCAATCCCATCCTGAAGAGCCTTAGGAAACTACCTGATCCAAGGATTTTCCAAATGTGCTCCAAGGATCTTGGAGGGTCGTGAAGCATACCCACAGGCAAGGGAATGGGGCAGGGCAAATGAGCACACAGATCCCTCTCCATTCCTGTCAGTGAGTTCTATTGGACTCCATCTAAACATTTGTTTAAAAATACTGCAAATTTGCAAGAAAGAGAATAATTCATTCTTATTAAGGACTGAAAAATAACCGATGTAATCAAGCCACTCATCTACCAGGAGAAACTGAAGCTCAAATGGTCTTGTGTCCCATATTACACAATAATTAGATCACAGGCCTCTTGATTCCCAGCCCAACAGGGATTTCCACTACCTCTCACTGCTTGTCTGCTTGTCAGGGTCTCCGGGATTCTTCCAAAGTTC
>RJWM01023814.1:17319-31721 GCA_004363535.1 Dasyprocta punctata | reverse complement strand
GTGCGCCACCACGCCCAGCTACCTTATCCTCTTGATAGGAGGAAAGGAACTGGCCCCTCAATGTAGGGGCGTTTATTTATACCTTTTAGCAACCTAATGTCATATGGCACCCTGTTGTCCTTGCAACCCACCACTCAGACTGCCTTGGGGCAAGGCGTTCTCTAGGCTGAAGTAGCATCCTCACATGACTTGCCCTAGGCTCTCTTTGTTCTTGGAATGATCTTGTCTAGATCATGCCCTAAGTCAATTTCCAGCTTTAAGGGCTCCCAACACAGAAGAATGCATTCAAATACTCAACAAATACACCAGCAGTTAAAGAATTAGAACAACAGCCGGGCATGGTGGTGCATGCCTTTAATCCCAGCACTTGGGAGGCTGAGGTAGTAAAAGCATTGTGAGTTCGAGGCCGGTTTGGGCTACAACATGAGCGAGGCCAGCCTGAGCTACACAGTGCGACCCTGCCTCAAAAAACTAGGGCTGGGAGTTTGGCTCAGTGGCTTAAGCGCCTGCCTGGCATACGCGAGGTTGTGAGTTCAATCCCCGGTGCTGCAAAAAACCAAAAACAAAAACAAAAACAAAACAAAAAAGAAAAGAACTCATCTGAAAATCAAATGAAGAGGGAGCTTGTTGTCTTAGGTATACTGAGAAAAATTACGATGCCACTATCACTTGCCTGAATTCATGGTATATATGTGCATATGTATCTTAGTGCTTTATTTTTTTCCAGACAAAAAAAGTAGGAGGGATTGAACCCAAGGCCTTTGCAGTGAGCTACTTACTTCCTCAGCCATTTTTAATTTTTATTTTGAGACAGAGCCTTGTTAATTTGTTATATAATTTAAGTTGCCTAGGCTGAGCTCAAACAATCCTGCCACAACCTGCCAATGTACTAGGCTTCCTCGTGGGGGCCACTACACTCGGCTCACATTTCACTTCTTTACTGAGACAGGGTCTTGCCATGTAGCCAAGACTGGCCTCGACTTCATGGTGTTCCTTCTACCTTAGTCTCCCAAGTGCTGGGATTACAGGTGTGTGCCACCACGTCCAGCAACACCCAGCTTCTTCATTCTTCCTTTAACTACCTCCCTCAATATCCTTCATATAATTTCTCTCATAAAAGTGAAAAACTGAAAAGAATGTATGTAGAAGGTAACAAATTGGTTCATACATCAGTCTCTTTGAGAAACTAGTTATCAATATTACATCCTTAAATTGTAATATTGTTGGTAGTACACTGGGCTGAGGGTCAGATGTGGAAGGAAAAGATCACACAGTCAGTCCCCAGCTTAACAAACATGGGAGTTGAGAACTTTCCCAGATATAAATGAATCTCGCATTATAAACATTCGTAGATGCAAACTGTGAAGTAGTTCACAGGTCTGCTGGACACTGCCACAGTTGTGCTGCTTTGTGCTACAGCACAGTAATACAGCGCTCAGAGTCCAGGATGTCTAAAAGAGGAAAAGAGATGCGGTGGAGGGAACACTAGGAAGTATAAAGCAATCTACACTGTATACTTGTATCAAAGGTGTGTAAGACTTGCTTTGTCAGACTTTTTTTTTTTTTTTTTTTGCAGCACCGGGAATTGAACTCACAGGCTCGCACCTGCCAGACAGGCGCTTAAGCTGCTGAGCCAAACTCCCGGCCCTGGTTTTTTTTTTTGAGGCAGGGTCGCACTGTGTAGCTCAGGCTGGCCTTGCGCTGGCGCTGTAGCCCAAGCCGGCCTCAAACTCACAACGCTCTGCCTACCTCAGCCTCCCGAGTGCTGGGATTAAAGGCGTGCGCCACCACACCCGGCTGCTTTGTCAGACTTAAGGATAAATCTGACTTATGAACATTTTCCCAAAATGGAACTTGTAAGTCTGGAACTTACTGTATCAACTTATGGAGAACTGACTGGGAAGATGTCATGCTTTTGTCAAAATACAACCCAGGTCTCATCAGGTTATCAGTAAAACATTCTTTGGAAGTATGAAACAGTTGAATTGAGGGTTTGGAACAACATTTAAAACCAATCACAAAGTACAATTTTGGAGGGAGGTAGGGGACATAAAAAGACTAAGGTGTTATGTACCTGCGCCAATTCCCTATGGTGAATGTATATACTAATTTAAAAAAAACCACAATACTAAAACAATGACAACAAAGTAAAGTTTTGACCTGTGAGAAATTAAAATGTCTACTTTGGCTGTGGGTGTAGCTCAATGGTAGAATACATGCTTAGCATGTTCTAGCCTTGGATTCAGTCTCTAGCATCTGTCTCTCCACACACAAAAACCAGAAAAGTCTATAAAAACATGAAGCTAGAAAGGTTACAGATGATTGTACCAGATAAGCATTTGTGGCCCAGCAAATGCACCACTACTTCATAGACTGCGTGAGTACATCCACTGTAGCAATATGCATTTTTGTACGTAAGTTTATGTCAAGCCTACTTAACTCTATACAAAGATGCCAACATACTTGGTTCTTGGAGTCCAGCAATGTTGATAGCAACAGGTATCCTATTACCTGAATTTGGACAGCAAGTAACAAAAGTTCAGATATTAAGGACTGACCTAAAATATATCTTCTCTATTCACTTTGTACACAGATCACTGGTGATGGACAGGAAAAATGAAGCTATTCTACCTAAGAGTAACAGCTAAAATATTTGATGACTACTATAAATATGTGCCAGGCAATAAAAAAATAAACATGTCTGCTGTATGCTTTCTGTGGGAAAAGAAAAAAAATTATTATCTGAAGCCACTCTTATAGAGAGAAGTTATCAACTTCACTCTATAGCTAAATGACAGCTTAGAGGCCAAGGAATCCACCCAAGTCAGTACAGTCAGGATTCAGAATCAGTTCTGTCTGATCCTCCTACCGTTATGCTGCACTTCTTTCACTCCTGCCAGAAAATTGGATGTCACAGTTTAAAGGTCAACAACAAAGAGTGGAGCTGTTAAATAAAAACTCAAGCACATTTATAAATTCTAAATCATAAAATTTTACCTCTGAAGAGTACAACAGAAACAAAACAGTGCTGACTTCTGGGCAGGAGTGCACCAACTTTCAAATACATGATCTTAAACCCACTCTCCCCGACTTTTCCAAGGTGCTGGGAGGGTCTGAGGCAGGTTCGGGAGGAGTGTGGTGAGTGGATGTGGGTGGGGCCATGTTTTGGAGAGCAGGAAGCAGAATACTCACAAGGTGTGGTGTTTGCTCACCTGTTGGCTGTGACTTTCTTACCCCTGCCATGCAGCTGTAGTAAATCTCCAAAGGAGAAATCCACTTGTCAGACTTGAACATGGGGCTGGGGACATAGCTCAGTGGTAGCATGCACATGTGAGGCCCTGGGGTTTGATCCTCAGCACCAGGAAACAGACAGACATAAAAATTTACCTTATTCTTTACCGGCTCAATGTTCTTTGCAGGTGTGACAGAAATAATTCTCACAGGGTTCTCCTCATTTTCACTAACTCCAGTCTCTGCTGTCTCTGAACTCTGTTCCCTAGTAAGGAAAAATAAACCAAATACTCTGTATTTGATCACATGAAGGCCAAGTTCACCCTTTCACTCTACCAATTAGGAAAGACCCAGGCTGATTGAGAAACCTCACTAAGTAACAAAGATTACAAACCATGACTTAAAATTTACTTCCATTTCACTTTACAAATGACAGACAGAAATCACTGCCTAAAACCACCTGACAAAGACTTGACAAACAAAACACCACCATTATTCTAAGCATTATCCCTTGGGGGTAGGAAACCTAAACAAAACTAACTACAGATCCCAGTGAGTCACCCCAGTGTTTGTTGTGATCTGCAGAGGAGGTGCTGTAAGGAGAAAAGGTCATTTGGGTGCCTGAATCCCTATCATCTTTTTTTTGTTTTTTTTTTTTTGGCACTGGGGATTGAACTCACAACCTCGCACCTGTCAGACAGGCACTTAAGTCACTGAGCCAAACTCCTGGCCCTGGGTTTTTTTTTTGAGTTAGGGTCGCACTGTGTAGCTCAGGCCAACCTTGCGCTGGAGTTGTAGCCCAAGCCGGCCTCGAACTCACAACGCTCCGCCTACCTCAGCCTCCCGAGTGCTGGGATTAAAGGCGTGTGCCACCACGCCTGACATTTTTTTTTTTTTTTTGAGACAGTGTCTCACTGTGTAGCCCAGGCTGGCTTCGAACTCAAGCAGCGATCCTCTTGCCTCTGCCTCCTAAGTGCTGGGATTACAGGCACGCCTGGCACCCCATCACCTCTTTAAACCACAGCTACTGCACATTGTTTTGTATTTGGGGGTTCTAGTGCTAAACACAGTTCAAACAATTCTGGTTTAGTTTATCCTTAGTATTTCACGGGTACGGTCAGGTGTGGTGGCGCACCTTTGTAGTCCCAACACTTGGTGGCTAAAGCAGGAGGATCACTGCAAGTTCAGGGCCAGACTTGGCTATTTAGTGAGTTCAAGGTCAGCCTGAACCATGTAGTGAGAGTGGTCTCAAATCCCCCCCCCCCAAATTTCATGGAATGAATAAAAACTTTACAGCTGGGAATGTACCTTGGTGGTAGAAAACTTGCCTAGCCTATCTGAGGCCCTGGTTTCAATGCAACAAACTAAAAAAAAACCCCAAACCTTTTATTATTATTTTTAATTTTTACACCTCAATATTTAGTGTCTTAAGAGTAGAGCCAGCTAGAAAGGTTTTTTTTTTTTTTTAAAGTGAGAGTCCAGACTAGTCTTAAACTTGTGACCCTCCTGCCTCAGCCTCTCATGTGCTGATACTACAGGATGCACTACCAACCCTGTCTCTCTTTGTTAACATTCACCTGTGTAGTATTACGGATTGAACTTGGGGCCCAAATCCACTGAGCTATACCTCTAGTTCTTTTTCTGTTAACTTTTCTATGTACTTAGAATGCTGTGTCACTTCAAAAGGAGTACAGTCTTGGGCCGGGGATATTGCTCAGTGGCACAAGCACCTGCCTGGCAAGCACAAGATCGTGAGTTTGATCCCCAATACCAAAAACCAAAACAAAACAAAATGAGTACATTCTTAGTTCTTATCATTAAAAACACTAAGCTTCAGGCTGACCACATAGCTCAGTGGTAGAGAACTTGTCTAGCACGTGAAAAGCCCTAGGTTTGATCCCCAGGCCTGCAAACTAAACAAAAGTATAATTAGTATTGTTTTGTGCTAAAACACTTTTTAAAAAGTCCACTTTATGATAAGAGTTTTAGAAATAAACTGAAAGACAAACCAAGTAGTGAGAGGAAAAAAAAACTAAGAGAAAAAAATTGCCTTGCTCGGTTTCCTGTCGAGGAGTTCAGTTCTGAATTTACATTGATACTGCTTCCAGTCTCAGTGCCGGTGCTTCTAACATAAGGTTTCCTTCCTGTTGCTGATAAAGGCTTGTTCACTGTACCCAGTACTCCAGTGGGCTTTGGCTAGAAGAAAGAAAAAAAAAAAAAATCACATGAACATGTTATTTTATTTTATTTTATTTATTTATTTAGCGGCACCAGGGATTGAACTCACAACCTCATGCCTGCCAGACAGGCGCTTAAGCCACTGAGCCAAACTCCCAGCCCTAGTTTTTTTTTGAGGCAGGGTTGCACTATGTAGCTCAGGCCGGCCTTGTGCTCAAGTTGTAGCCCAAGTGGGCACTGAACTCACAATGCTCCTCCTACCTCAGACTCCTGAGTGCTGGGATTAAAGGCGTGCGCCACCATGCCCAGCTAAACATGTTATTTTATAACAATGAAAGGGATACATGTAAGAGATATTCTTTAGCCAAAGCCAAGTGACCTATAGCCTTAGAAAATTAAAACCCTAAATGTATTAGAATATTGTTTTTTTTTTTTTGCAGCACCAGGGATCCAACTCGAAGCCTCACACCTGCCAGACAGGCGCTTAAGCCACTAAGCCAAACTCCTAGCCCGCTAAATGTATTAGAAATGATAATTCTTTTTTTTTTTTTCCCGGTACCGGGGATTGAACTCACAGCCTCATGCCTGCCAGACAGGCGCTTAAGCCACTGAGCCAAACTCCCAGCCCTAGAAATGATAATTCTTTAAAAATGCATTAGAGATTGCCTTACTGAAATTAAAAATTTGAGGTATGACCTTTAATTAACAAGGCAGCTGGGCATGGTGGTGCACACCTGTAATCCCAGTACTTGGAAGGCTGAGGCAGGAGGATCGCTGTTACATAGTGAGATGAAGGCCAGCCTGAACTACTTACATAGTGAAAACCTGTCTTAAAAAAAAAAAAATGCAGCAATCTCTACTTTCTGTACTGTTCGATCACTGTTACTCCTTTTTTGGTTTTTCTCTTCTTTTCTTGGAGCAGGATCTTGCTATATTGCCCAAGCTAGTCTTAACTTGTGGACTCAAGCGATACTCCTGGTTCAGCTTCTTGAGTGGCTGAGACTATATATGTGTATCACCCTGTTCTGCTCTTACTGCTTAATTAGGACAAGAATTGTTCCAAATTTCCTTATAAACAAATTATTAAATATATATAGTAATGGCCTAGGAATTATTCATCACAGGTTAAATTTCTTTTTTTGGTTTGTCTCAGCAAATTACTTTTAGGAAATATAAAATGTCAAGGCATGTGTCACACACAGTGTATGCCTGTGATCTTTACACCAACTATTAGGGAGACTGAGGCAGAAGGATAACAAGTTGGAGGCCAGCGTGGGCAACTTAGACCCTGTATCAAAATAAAGAGTTGGGAGTATAGCTCAGTAATAGAGTACCACTGTGCTCAATACCCAATCCTCTTTCAAAAAAAAAAGAAAAAAATCAGCAACCAGCAATATAAATTGTATAACTCATTAGTATTTCAAAATTCTTTATCTTATATATATATATAAGCTTATGACATCACTTTTCAGGAAAACCTTTGTGAATTGTAAACAGATTAGAAACTTGTAATTACTGAAGCAAAAAAAGACAATTCATGAAGATTGGTTCATGGCAGAAAACTGTAATAGATGCTAAAAATTCCTAATTTAATACTTACACAGGAAGTGAAAAAAAAGAAATACGAAGTATACAATCTTGGGCTCATAAAACAGAAGTAAGGTACATATAAAACTAAAATCCCAAATCCAAGTACAGAATACCTTTCCTGTTAACAGAAGTACTCTTGTCTCTTCTGAAATATAACTCTTATCATTACAAAAGTCCTATTGAAAAACAAAAACAAAACCAAATTGAACACACATTTTTACTATGCAAATAATTTATCAGGCATTGCACTTTGTAATAACAGTTATATTTGTGCTAACATATACAACAATTCAAGTCCTAGACAAATGACAGTTGACTTCCCTACATACTAAAAAATGCACACTTTTTTTCATAAGGTTTAGTACAAGCAGTCTCCAGTTTATTCATTATTTTCACCTCTTCTACTGTTATAAAGTCTTCTTTTGGGGCTTTTCCTTTTGGTATCGGAGATCGAACTCAACTTCATGTCTGCCTGGCAGGCGCTTAAACCACTGAGCTAAATCCCCGTTGGGGCTTTTAAAACAGTGAAAATGATGGGGCCGGAGCTTTAGCTCAGTGGCTCAAGAGCTTGCCTGGTAAGTGCAAGGTCATGAATTCAATCCTTGGTACAAAAAAAAAAAAAAGCGAAATAAAAGTGAAAATGGTACACTATGTTAATACCACATGAAGCACCTAATATTCATTGAGGGAGTCCACAATGGATCTGAAGGGTCTTATCCAGCAAAGAAAGAAAGAAACCAACCTACTACAGGTGGTGGTGAATGTTTTTCTTTTTTGTACCGGGGATCAAACTCACAACCTCGCACCTGCCAGGCAGGCGCTTAAGCCACTAAGCTAAATCCCTGTACCCAAATTTTGAGACAGGGTCTCCCTATGCAGTTCAGGCTGGCCTTGAATTCACTTTGCAGCCCAGGCTGGTCTCAAGCTCACAAGGATCCTCCTGCCTCAGCCTCCCAAGTGCTGTGATTAAAGGCGTGCGCGACCACACCTGGCCGGGTGATGGTGAATGAATATAACCCAGCTGCTTGTCAGGCTGAAACAAGAGGCTCATAAATTTGAGGCCATCCCATGCAATTTAGCAAAAACCTTTCTCAAAGTAATATTTGCTGGGTGTGATGGCACCACTCAGGAGGCTAAGGCAGGAGGATGGTTGCCATGGGTTTGAGGTCAGTCTCAACTACATAGCAAGATCTCGTCTCAAAGTGGGGGAAGGGTGCGCTGGAGAAGAGATGTAGCACAAGACCCTGGGTTCAATCCCCATTACTACTAAAACAGTATTTAAAAAGGTGTTGCTCTACTCAAAAATATTTTGTTTTTTTAAAACCAGGAGTAGACCAACTGTTCAAATTATAAAGCATACCATTGAAACATAGTTGAATAATTGGGCATGGCAGCACATGCCTGTATTTCCAGCACTTAGGAGGCTGAGACAGAATGAAATTCTGATGGAAAGAATTTCAAGGCCAGCCTGGGCTACATAGCAGGTCAAAGCCAGCCTGAACTACATAACAAGACCTTGTCTCAAAAAAACTATTTCTTTTGGGCAAAGATTTTCATGCAGCTAAAATAAATGTTATAAAGCCTGGCTAACAAAGTTTATTCATTTTATTTCTGAAGATATACCATCACAACCAGGTTCATTATCTTAACAAGCTTGATGTTCTTGTGTTTGAATTTATGCTGATTTGAATCAAAATGTTAGAAATAAAGAAAAATTACACACTTAAAATAGAAAAACCTAAATTAAGAAGACTAAAAATAGTGCGAGTTACAGGTACCAAAACAAAAAAAAAATTGTGTCCTTTGAGACCATTTGAGTACAGGGACAAACAGCGATTCATAACTTGTAGCTAAATCATTAAGACATTTCTTCCAGCACCATTTATTGAGATTCTTTTTGGTACCAGGGATTGAACTCACAACCTGGCAAGCACTTGTGCAACTGAGCTAAATCTCCAGCCCAAGACCTTTCTTTTTTTTTTTTTTGGTGGCACAGGGGATTGAACTCACAACCTCACACCTGTTCGACAGGCGCTTAAGTCACTGAGCCAAACTCCCGGCCCTGGTTTTTTGAGTTAGGGTCACACTGTGTAGCTCAGGCCGGCCTTGTGCTCGCGTTGTAGCCCAAGCTGGCCTCGAACTCACAACGCTACTCCTACCTCGGCCTCCCGAGTGCTGGGATTAAAGGCGTGCGCCACCGCGCCTGGCTCCAAGACATTTCTTGAGACACTAAACTGCTACTTTTTTTGGTGGTGGTGCTAGGAATTGTACTCAGGACTTCATGCATGCTAGGCAAGCACTCTGCCACCGAGCTACATCCCCTGCCCCAAACAGAGATTTAATACTTTATGGTGTTGTGAATATTATGAACATGCTGCTGCAGTCATGATGGCCTGAGTGGTCAATAGGTTAAAGATAAATTCAAGAGTTCACTTAAGAATATGAACAAAGATAAGTAGATTCAGTTCATCTGTTTTGTTTTCTTACCAGGAATTGAACTCAGGACCCTTACATTTGCTAGGCAGGCACTGTGCCATTGAGCTACATCCCTGGCTCCATTGTTTTTTTGTTTTGGTTTGTTTTGGTACTGGGAGTTGAACTCAGGACCTTGGGCTTGCCTGGCAGGCGCTGTGCCATTGAGTCATTTTCCCAGCTCCCATTGTTTTGTTTTTTGAGACAGGGTCTTGCTATGTAGTTTAGGCTGGCCTTGAACTCACTATGAGTCCAGGCTAGCCTTGGACTCAGATCCTCCTAAACTGATGGGGATTACAAATGTGTGCCACCAGGCCTGGGGAGAGGACAAACATCTTTGAAATCTTCATTATTCCTCTCAAAAGCAAGCCAAAGTAAATGTTGAAAACCAAATCAATAATGAAAACCATTTCAAAACTTTTAGCAAAGTATGGTTTTCAAAACAGAAAATTTTGGGCTGGGGATATAGCTCAGTGGCACAGCGCCTGCCTGCCTAGCAAACACAAGGTTCTGAGTTCAATTCCCGGCACAAAAACAAACAAACAAACAAATAAGCAAAAAAGTAGGATGTTTTATTTCCTGGAAATTCTCTTTTAGAATTCTCTAAGAAAAGTATTGCTGATGCCTATCTACAAGAATGAACACATGTAAAAATCCTTTCAATGCTGTTCTTTCCAATTAAAAATATTTTGGACTCTAATACCATATAATAAATGCTTACAGTGTGATAAACACATAAACTAGGTATTATTAACTGTTCATATGTATTAACAATCATACTCTGGAAATAAAGAAATTGAGTCTCAGAAGAATTAACTTGTTCCTCAATTTGGATGTGGTTGATGAGAATCCAGGTCTGTCCATAAATCACCAAGACAAATTCCAACAACATTAATGTTTTATTTTATATATGGATGTATTTACATTTATATGGTAGCATATTTTGGGGGGGGGAGATACCAGGGATCAAACTCACAACCTCACACTTGCCAGACAGGCACTGTGCCACTGAGCTATATCCCAGGCCCAGCACAATTTATTTTTTAACCTTTTTTGTCTGTAAAAATACTGTGATTTTATTTTAATTATTTATTTTATTTTTATTTTTTTTTTGAGGCACCAGGGATCAAACTCACAACCTCGCACCTTTGAGACAGGCGCTTACGCCACTGAGCCAAACTCCCAGCCCTAGTTTCTTTGAGGCAGGGTCGCACTATGTAGCTCAGGCTGGCCTTGCACTCGCGTTGTAGCCCAAGCCAGCCTCAAACTCACAACACTGCTCCCACCTCAGCCTCCCGAGTGCTGGGATTAAAGGCGTGCACCACCATGCCCGGCTAATACTGTGATTTTATAAAATGAGATTTTAAAAAAGCTCTTTTTTTTCTCTTAGAAATGCCTTGAAAGAATATAAGAATATAAAAAGTTTGATTTGTATTTTCTTACATAGGTAACGATGTTATTCGGAGCTTTGCAATATCATCTCCAACCCTAAAGAAACACATATTTTTTGAGCCCTACACAATCTAAGATCTGCCACTAGGGTTGACAGTAATTGTAGAAAACTAAGGTGAAGCAAATTACCTTTTCAGGTTGTGTGAAAAATTTCATTGGGAGGACTGGATCCTTTGGTGAATCTGCATTACACAGAGCACTTTTACTGTTTATGACACACAGAGCCACATCACATACTGTGTACAGTTTCTAGAAAGAAAAGGGAAAGGCTGTATGCATATTTCATGATTGCAAAACAATCACGGGTATCAATTCCACCAAATGTATAGTATAAATTAAAAGAAGTTAAAAGAAGGCTATATGATTATTTAACATGAATGCCAAGTATGTACTAGAAATAACAAACTAACAACATATCCATTTTTTTACTGCTATTAGAAGTGTGTAAGGCAGCATACTTCTAAATTTCATTGTTTTTCTTTTCTTTTTTTTTTTTTGGTGCTGGGGATTAAAACCAGGGCATGCTAAGGTAAGCATGCTACCACTGTACTATACACCCAGGCCAATTTTACTATTCCTTACCTTCCTTCTCTGCAGAAGTTATACGATTTTTCTTTTTCCTCTCCATTCCTTTTTTTTTTTTTCTTTTGAGGTATAGTTCAGGCTGGCCTTGAACTCTCTTTGTAGCCTAGGCTGGACTGGAACTCGCAGCAATCCTACCTTAGCCTCCTGAGTGCTGTGATTAGACGTGCGCTACCATGCCCAGCATTCTTAAACTAGTAAAGATCTCCAACATGACAAAATTCAAGCTCAGAATAATGGAGCAAAGCTATACTCCCAGCACTTGGAAGCATGAGGCAGGAGGATCACCAGGAGGCCCAGGCCAGACTGAGCTACATTCTCAAAACAAAACAAAACAAATCATTTGTGATGAAATTAATAAAAGCAGTAAGTACAATTTTATAGACATGCTGCAATTTACATTACTGTGTAATGGCCAGGAAAAATAAGCAAGTCAACATGTTTTTCTCTGACATCTTAATATCCTCTGGTACAATACTCATCTTACTTCATTTGTCTTGGATTCATCTGGAGACTGGGCATCTCTGGTTAATTTAATGTTTTCTGCCATCTTCTTCATAAAGGCATGGCTATTGTTTTCATTCTTTGTCATTAAAACTTCAAGCATAAACCACAGGCACCTAAATGGTAAACATATTAAAGAGACTAAATTAGTTGCTTTTACTTAATGAACTAAATATCTTATCTGGAATTTTGTTGTCTAAATGCAATAAAAGTAAAACATAAAGAAAATACTACTGGTGGGGGTTTAGCTCAGTGGCTCAACTGCCTGCCTGGTAAGTGTGAGGTCATGAGTTCAATCCCTAGTACCAAAACAAAACAAAACAAAACAAACCCACTACTAACAGTAATTATTATCCTGTCAATAATATTCAGGCAAAAAATTAAATCTCAATATATTAAAAATGAAAACATAATAGAAATTTTGATAATTTCATAAGGCACATAAAGGCTTACATAGTATTACAGATATTCAATAAACATGTAGAGGATGTGAATGTGCTATATACCCAGCAATCAATTCTCAGCAAACCAGCATCTAGCATAGTTCTGGCATTTGGACTATGTGTAAGTTACACAGAAGGCTTATGACTCATATGTAACCCTGCTGAGATATGGTACGAACAGTGAGTGTGGTAATTAGCAACTCACCTGAATAGTTACATTTCAAACCATTTTTGTTGCTATTCACTTGTCAATGTATAAGTTGGTCATTAATATAGTAAGGCCCTGACTTGGAATGAATTCTATTCTGGGAGAATGATTATAAGTTGGTTTTGTTCTTTTTTATTATTATCATCATTTATTTATTATCACATTTGTTCTTATTTGACAAAGTTAAGTCTTATACAGTACACCTGTGAAAGTTCACAACTTGAATGTCTGTAAGTTGGGGACTTACTATACATAAAAGGTATAATTAGGATATTTGAATTTCTAAGTAAAAGTGAACCCTCAAATAATGCTAAACATTAGAATCACTTGGAGAATTTATCCTGACAAATCTGAGGGTGGGGTTTGTTCGTAATGTTATCAAGATGATTTACAAAAGGACTACTGCTTTATTAACACAGCAGTATGAAAATATTTTAAGAAATTAGCAGAATAGTTTAAAAGTGAGTAGTTTCTTTTTTTTATTTTTTATTTTTATTTTTTTTTGCGGCACCAGGGATTGAACTCACAGCCTCGCGCCTGCCAGACAGGCACTTAAGCTGCTGAGCCAAACTCCCGGCCCTGGTTTTTTGAAGCAGGGTCGCACTATGTAGCTCAGGCCGGCCTGGCGCTCACATTGTAGCCCAGGCCGGCCTCGAACTCACAACGCTCCGCCTACCTCAGCCTCCCGAGTGCTGGGATTAAAGGCGTGCGCCACCACGCCCCGCTGTGAGTAGTTTCTTTAACACTAACTCTTGTTAGATCTAGATAGCTACTGGAATGCTGAACAATCAAAAATAATGGAGAAGAATACAAAAGACAACAAATAAAATAATAATTAGTTAATATTCAATGAGTACTTCCTATCTACAGTAAGCTAAGCACTTTATATTGTCCTCATAACTAAGAAGAGCATATAAAAATCCTCATTCTACAGATAAAGAACCTCTCTATTACTGTCTGCAGTCATAGAGAGAAAAGACAGAACTATGATTAAAACCAGGCCTGATTTTAACCTTTCATTAAAAAATACAACATAAACACAGTAAGCTTATATGAGGAGCAACATGCTGGAGAAAGATGACAATGCTAGACTCAAATTTGAGGAATTCTGTTTCTTTATGTGAATACTGAAACCACTTCATTCTTTGGATTCAGAATTCTACTGAATTACTAGAACTATTGCGTTAGAATTTCTCCGTTAAAGGATAGTGTGAGGACGCATTCTCATTACATCAGACTCAATTCTTTGAAAGGTGTCTTGGTTACTTTTCACTCATTGCTGGGACAAAACACTCGACACCCACAATTAGGAAAGGAAAGGTTTATTTAACTTACAGGTTTTTGAGGTTTCAGTCCATAATCAGCTGGCTCCAAGGCAGGGTGGCATGGCACAGAGATAACACTTCAAGGCAGCAGCAAGCAAAAGCTGCCAGAGCCAAAAAGGGGCAAGAGCAAGCCTCTTTTTCTCCCTTATATTGTACACAAGTCACCCCCTACTTCAGGACAGGTGTAGCATTTACAAATCTCCTTGCCTACCTTTGCACAGGATGAGGATATTTACAGAGTAAGAACCCTGGCTCCCTGCTGAGTCTCTCAGTTAAACTTCTAAACTTCTCAAGTTGACACAATGTATAAACCATAACAAAAAGTTTTAACAAAAAGTATTGATAGTCAAATACATATATTGTAAAACAATATGCTATACAGATATCAAAGTTGCCTTTTAGAATATGCTGAAAACT
>RJWM01023814.1:0-17219 GCA_004363535.1 Dasyprocta punctata | reverse complement strand
TGACCACTGCCCCAAGAATATAATCACCAATCTTTTACCCATCCTTTGTAGTATGCAGGCTCCCATAATGCTGTATATTCCGCTTCCCTTATAACACAAAGCTGATTTCTCTCTTCCCTAATCTTTTCACCAAACTGTCTGGAATGCACTTTCCATAGAAAACATATTTCAGTGAATGTTCACTGTTGGCATAACTGAAAAACCAGGCTTACTCCTTTATGACAGAAGTACTTAAACTAAGCATAGAAGAGAATTTCCTCAACATGGGAAAGGCCACATATAAACCAGGCATGGTGGCTCATGCCTGTAATCCCAACACTGGGAGTTTGAGGCAGATTCCAGCTTTGAGTTCAGCTTGTCCCTTTAATGAGACCCTGTCTTAAAGTAAAAAATAGGGCTGGGGCTGTGGCTCAGTGCGAAGGCCCTGCCTGCCTCACTGTCTCGTACTTACTGCTGAACCAAAAGCACGAGTTAAGTGAAAGGAAAGACATCCTGTATTAATTAATCGGAAGATTTAAAATTTATAGTACCACTATTCAAATCAGATTAAATACTATCTCCATTAAATCTCAATTTTGGCAGAAATGAAAAAAAAAATGTAACCCTAAAAATTCATATAAAACAAAACAATCTTGAGAAAAGTATGGCCAAAAATTTTGATATATATATATATATATATATATATATATATATATATCTCTTTTTTTTTTAGGTGGGTGGATACTAAGGATTGAATTCATGGCCTTTTCACTGATACATCCCTAGCCCATCTTAAATTTTATTTTGGGACAGTATCTTGCTAAACTGCTCAGGATTTTATGATTCTCCTGCCTTTCTTTGCCTTCCAAACCACCTGAAATACAGGCTTATTCCACCACACCTAGGGTTTAGACAACTAATTTTCGACAAAGGTACTAAGACCAATGTTTGGGGAATAAAATCATCTCTTCAATAAATGGTGCTGGAAAAACTAGATATTCAGCAGAAAGGAAACAACAAGAACAAAAAAAACTCTAATACAATTTAACTCAAAATATACCTTTTTTCTGGTATTACCAAACTCATGACCTTCTTACTTATATCCAAAAGTCCTTTTGATTTTTAAAAATTTTGATATAGTGCTTAAATTGCTGTAATTCCTGTTCTCTAGAAGGCTGACACAGGAGGATCACAAGCATAAACCAAGCCCAGCCTGGCCAATTTAGTGACTTAAGTTAAAAATAGGTTACAGATATAGCTGAGTGAGAAGGCCCTGGGTTTTAATCCCTAGCACTACAAAGAAAAAACAAAGTGAAATAATATGCCTGATAAGAATTAATGTCCAAATAAAGAATTTCCACAACCTGAGCTCATTGGTATGCACCTGTAATCCTAGCACTGAGGGAGGCTAAGGTAGGATTGCAAGGAGAAATCTTGCCTCAGCAACTAGTGAAACCCTAGTATCAAAATAAAAAAAAAAAAAAGGCAAATACCAACAGTGTGAGGAGACTACCCACAATGTGGGAGAAATTGTTTGCCAGCTGTCCCTTAGATAAAAGATTAATATCGAAAACCTATAAAGAACTTAAAAAAATCAGTCCTCCAAGATTTAAAGACCCAATTCAAAAATGGGCATCTGAGATGAACATACACTTCTCAGATGAAGAAGTACAAACAGCAGATAAATACATAAAAAAATGTTCAACAGCATTGGCCACTCGAGAGATGCAAATGAAAGTATCACTCAGATTCCACCTCAGCCCAGAAAGAATGGCTAGTATTATGAAGTCAACTAATGACAAATGCTGGAGGGGCTGTGAGCAAAAAGGAACCCTTTTTCACTGTTGGTGGGAATGCAGGTTGGTGTAGCCTTTGTGGAAGTCAGTGTGGAGATTCCTCAAAAAGCTAGGATTGGAAGTCCCATTGATCCAGCTATTCTCCTTCTGGATATCTTCCCGAAACAACTAAAAATATCTCATTACAGCGATATATGTTCATCTATGTTTATCGCTGCTCAATTCATAATTGCTAGATCATGGAAGCAGCCTAAAGGTCCCTCGACTGACGAATAGATTAAAAAATTGTGGTATTTCTATGTAATGGAATACTACTCAGCTATAAAGAACAACAAATTAGACCTTTTTGCCCTCAAATGGATGAATGCTGAGGATATGCTTCTCAGTGAACTGAATTAAGTCACATATATGTGACTATCGTATTGTTGCACTGGTTTGAAGAACTCAAAACCTATGTATATATAAAAATTACTTGGGTCAGTTAGAGAAAAAGAAAAAGAGAATGTTTATTATTTGATATTTGGATCTAATTTTGCTTTTTGAATTTCATTTTTTTCTGCTTGAAAAAAATAGGTCTTGAAATCTTAAAAAAAATATTTTTCTTTGTACATGAAGTTTTAGTTTTTTGCTGGTGCTTTCAAAATTTTTTCCTTAGACATAAATTTGTGTATCTGTATGCACAGGATGGCTAAAATGACTATACTTCTGAACGTATTGGTTATTGAAAAGGAAAAGTTGATACTCATGTTTACATTAATTTTGCATGTCTGTATCTGTTAATCTAAACAACCCCTTTGAAGGCAGCAATATGCAACACTGCAACCATTGTCAAATTCCTATCATCTTGCTTTGTAAACCTATAATATTACTGTTTTGGATTTGTAAAAAATAAAAAAAGGCTGGGGATGTGGCTCAGTGGTAGGATGCTTGCTTCAATTCCCAGTACTCACCCCCAGATTGCCTTGCAATTTAAAAAATTAAAATTATTATTTTTTTTTTGGTACTGATTGAACTTAAATCTTATATATGCTAGGCAAGTGCTCCACTACTAAGCCACATCTTCAGTTTGCCTAGCAATTTACATATAGCTAAAAGGCTATCAAACATAGAGCTTGTATTCTAGGCAAATACATATATCACTTTTTTATGTTATAAAAGTATTTTCTGGATTATCCCTAAATAAAAATTGTTTTTTAAGCAAGCAATACAAAAAAAAATTTTTTTTTTTGTGGTACCGGAGATCGAACTCACAACCTTGCGCTTGCCAGGCAGGTACTTATGCCACTGAGCTAAATCCCTGGCCCTTTTTTTACTTTGTTTTTTGTACTAGGGATCAAACTCATGACCCTGCGCTTACCAAGCAGGTGCTTGTGCCATTGAGCTAAAGCCCTGGCCCGCAAGCAATAGAATTTTCAAATAAGTACAAACATAAAACCTTGTAAAATAAAATTTAAGAATTGTTTCAAATTATACATTTTATAGACAAGTCAAATGAAGGCCAGTAAGTCTTGGATTTTTGAGGGAGAGTGAGTTCAATCCCTGGTGCTGGGGGAAAAAAAAAGGGTTTTTCTTTTTTTTTTGCGGCACCAGGGATTGAACTCACAACCTTGCGCCTGTCAGACAGGCACTTAAGTCACTGAGCCAAACTCCCAGCCCTGGTTTTTTGAGGCAGGGTTGCACTGTGCAGCTCAGGCTGGCCTTGCGCTGGAGTTGTAGCCCAAGGCAGCATCAAACTCACAACGCTCCACCTACCTAAGTCTCCCGAGTGCTGGGATTAAAGGCGTGCGCCACCACGCCCGGCTGATAAATGGATTTTTGAGGGAGAGGTGTAGGGGGTACGGTTTGACAGCTGAACCCAGAACCTTGAGCATACAGACAAGCAATTTACCACTGAGCTACACCCCCAGGTCCTTTTAAATTTTAAGACAGTGCCCCACTGCTTTCCAGTTTGGCCCTAAACTTGCAATTCTCAACCTCAGCCTAAGTACAGTAGCTGAGATTACAGGTTTGTGCCTTTGTACATGGTCCAAGAAATTTTGAATCAAAACACTGGGAGTAAAACTGCTGAAACGAATGTATACAGTTTTAAAAAATACATATACACTTAATAAAAGTTCTGAAACATTTTTCAAAACTGTAGACTTACTGTAAAGTATTTGAGCTTATTCCTTGTTTAGGAATGAGACTTATATCCTGCACAGAACATTCTAACAAAATACAAGTTGAAGTATTAGTTTTAAGAGTATAAGGCAAAAAACAGCAATGAGAAAGGAATATAAATAATTGCTCTCAGGTTTCTTAGAGGTTATCTGTAGATAATCCTCACCTCACCTCCTTTTACTCTTGCATGCTGCACCATATGGCAATTTTGTCTCTGTTTTGTCTTGCCACAGAATATTTTATGTGTGGACATATTTTTAAGGTATCTTCTTTTTTTTTAATTTGGCTATACTGATTGGGGAGTGAACAAAGAACCTACACCCTGAGCCTTTTATTTTGCAAGAGTCTCACTAAGTTGCCTTGGCAGAATCTGAACTCGCAATCCTCTGGCCTCAGTGGCCCACGTGAGATACTTGCATGAGCCAGCATGCCTACTAAGGCAGTATGTTTCAGATACACGTAAAGGAGAGTATAACTATTTCCCAGTGCCTCACACATGCTAGGCAAATGCTTACCCCTGAGCTTCATCCTTAGACCAAGGGGCACATTTTTAATTCTTGAATTTCTACATTTTCTAATTGATGCTCAGCTTAATATAAGCAGTAAAAATCACACCATATAAAAATTAAAATAACCAAACTAACCTATTGCAAACAAGACAGTTAAGTAACTGCATACAAGTAAAAAACAGAGCAATCAAAAAGGGCTGGATGGGAACAATTTGAAAAGATGATACAATTTTACAATCAATGAACAAAAATACAAAAATAATTTTATTCTAATGGGAAACACAATATGAAAGATTTAGTAATTTTTAAAAAGTAAAAACAATGTATGGAATTCTTGAAAAAATGTAAGACTTACTCTTTGATATCACGAAGCTGATCAACATCTTGTGATCTTGTAAAATCTGGATCATGGGCAAGCAGGTGAATCATGTATGGAACTACATATTCGGGCAACAGCGACAACAATTTTTCTATAGTGAAAACATCATTATTAACAAGAATACAATAGCTTTATTTTTTAATTTAATTTTTTGAGACAGTGTCTCAATAGGTAGTTCAGGCTGGCCTTGAACTCACAGCCATCCTCCTGCCTCAGCCTCTTGAGTGCTGTAATTATAGGCATGGACCACCATGTCTGGCTTTAAAACAGCTTTTATAAGTCCCTTCCTAGGTTTGAGTTTTAACAACTTCAGTTTCCTTTTTCTTTTAAGAATTATTTACCATTTAGAGGCAATAATATCTAGATGATACCACTGAAATACTTTTATGTCAACTTTCAAGAATACTAAAGCTTAAAGACATTTTTTTTTTGGTACCGTGGATCAAACTCATGACCTCACACTTGCCAGGCAGGTGCTTATGCCACTGAGCTAAATCCAGGGCTAAAGCTTAAAGACATCTGAAAAATGATAAAAGTAAAATTTTATTCTGAGCAGTGTTCAATTCAAACTATACTGCTGATTACATAAGAAAAATTCAATTATGTAAAAACTCTGTTATATAAGTAGAACTAAAAAAATCAGGATGTTCTTAAACTAATCATAACTACAACAGTAGCATTCTATAAACTATAATAGAAATATATGACCTCCCCTCATAAACTGATACACTGACAAGATAAACATGCCCACTTGGGGACTGTCAGTTCCTTACCAGTAGCCATAGGGTTCTGTTTAATGTACTCCCTTCTTATACTGATGTTTTTTAGTAAACACTGCCGTGCATGTGCTCTTCTCTCCTTCACAGGATCTTTGGCACACAAGGCAAAGATCGCCATATACTCCAATGGGAGCAGGAGCTTCACAAGTGCCTTATGCAGCTTCTGAGCAAATATTTGCCTTACTTGGTAACACTCATCCTACAGCAGCACAAAAAGAAAAATACTTAAAATTGGCAACTATTTAGAGATTTAAGCATTTAAAATGTCTTTATTTTTAAAATAATTATATTGGGGCAATAAACCATTTAATATTTGAGAGATGTTTAAGTAATAGCAATCTCTTTAGAGCACATTCATGGATCTGAATACACAGAAAAATAAATGAATTTAACTTTGAAGACAAGTATTTCACAAATACTTACATTAATAACAAGTGCACAGAGCTGAAACTGTTCTGGGGTAATAATTTCGTGGTAACAAGGTTCCTGAGCAAGCTTCATTATGGCACTACCAGCAGCTAATCGCAAGCGAGACATATCAGATTTACTATAAATAAACAAAAAAGAAATAAACATTTCCTAGAACCATTATCACATATGACAATTCTGACCCTTTTATTTGGGGATGGGGGGACTGGGAATTGAACCCAGAGTGCTAAGTTACATACGCAGCCTTATTAAGTTTGAGACAGGGTTTCATTTAATTGCCTAGGCTGGCCTCAAACTTGTCACCCTCCTGCTCTAGCCTCTTGGGTAGCTTGGCTTACAGATGTGTACTACTCTGTCTGGTCTTCTGATCTCCCTTTGAATGGAACACCTATCAGGTATAATTTTTGCTTAAAACAGCAGAATGTAGAAAAAAAATTTTGGGGGGGGTACCAAAGATTGAACTCATGACCTCACACTTGCTAGGCAGGTGCTATGCCACTGATCTAAGTCCCTGGCAGAATGCAGAAATATGACAGAGTTACTTTTTTGAGTTCACAAGCTAAACAGGGAAAACTGTTCAATTCATTCTGACTCTCTGATAAGAAATTTATCAGCCTTCATTTCCAGTCATGCTCTAGCTTGATCTGTGTCAGAGCCACACAACTCCGCTTATCTTATTACCAAACAACTGCGATACTCTGAAGAGCAGTTACAGTAGGATCTGGATCCCTCATCTCAGGTATATTCAGTAGAAAACTAGATTAAAAAAAACCCGCAAAGAATTAAAAATCACCCAGTATTGTTTTACATTAATTCTTTATTAAAATTTTTTAAAAAATTATTTCTGATTTTCTACATTTTAATGAATATATATACACATGTAACAGGAATCTAGTTTAATCCTATACATGTCTGATAAAATGGTAGGGAAGTAGGAAGGAAGCACTACCAGAAAAATACCTAAAAAGAAAAGATACCAAGATTTTGACTTAGTCCCTGGGCTGACTTCCTTCCATGGAATGAAGTTTTCAAAGGGTACTTAGGTCTTGGCACATGCACCTCACTTGATGACCGAAAAAGGGTAAAATGTGACAGCGAATGGGAATGAAGTCATGAAATTTTCCTACTTCAAGTTCTAAGTGAACATAGCATGGCTTTGTGTTCTGAAGACATTAGGAGTTGGGAAAGAACCAATGGGAATTTTGCTAGGCACACAAGTGGAGAAAACAAGGTGCTGTGATAGTTGGATTAAACCCAATACTGTTAACAATGAGGAGCTCTCAAATGGCTTTTGCAGCATATGAATCAGTAAAGAAAAGAGCAGCCATTGAGTGAGTGCCTACTCTGTGCCAAGCAGAATGTGAAGGACCATACAGGCTTTCTCTCATTTCACTGCCACTCTTACAGAGAAGGAAACTTAGAAAACTAGTATTTGCCAGGGATTTAGCTCAGTGGCTCAAGTGCTTGCCTGGTAAGTGCAAGGTCATGAGTTTGATCCCCAGTACCGAACAAAACAAAACAAAAACAAAAACAAACAAACAAAAAAGAAAACTAAGTGTTTTAAAGAAGTTTACCCAGCTTGGCTATGAAGTTGTATGAGTTTTTTTAAGAGTCCAAAGTAATGTCATGATATGTGTAAGATTGAATTAGGATCTAATGATCCAAATTTGTATTCCATAGTTAAAATCTTCCCACTTTTTGTGATTAATAATATTGGAAAAGACATGTTTGTGTGTATATTTTCATTATTCCTTTACTACTCCAGAAGCACAAAAACGAGCCAAAAATAACATTTAAAAATGAAAAAAAAAAATTTTTTTTTGCAGTGATGGGGATTGAACCCAGTGTCTCAAGTATGCCAGGCAAGAGCTCTACCACTGAACTTCACCTCCAGCCCTTTCTATTTATTTTGAGACAGGGACTTGCCAAATTGCCAGGGCTGGCCTCAAACTTTCAATCTGCCTAGCCTCCCAAGTAGGTGTGATTGCAAGTATGAATCACTCTGTCTCTGCAGATGAGTACATCATGCAAGCAGAAGAATAATGATGAAACCCTTTTTTCCTGATTCCACTAAGCAAAAACAGATTAACACCCCCCCCACCCCATTTGATAATACAAAAGAGGTATTAATAATGTTAAACATGTCTCAGGGCTGGGAAGTTGCTCAGTAGATGTATGTTTGACTGGTAAAGCACAAGGCCCTGGGCTACCCAGACACATCCAACACTTCAAAAATAAAACAAGTTGAGCACAGCTACAGCAGAAGAATTGCAAGTTTCAGCCCAGTTTAAACAATTTAGGAATACTCTACCTTAAAAAAAAAAAAAAAAAAAAAAAGGCCTGAGGATATAGCTCAGTGTGAGGATTCTGGGTTCAACCTCACTAACACAAAAATAAATAAAAACAAACACAAAAAATGAGCATGGTTGCACACGCCTGTAATCCCACCACTCCAGGGGCTAAGGCAGGAGGATTGCCATGAATTTGAAGCCAACCTGGGCTACACAGTGAGTTCAAGGCCAGCCTGGAATACGTACATAGCAAAACCTTGTCTCAAGAAAACAAAAACAAAAAACAAACAAAATTCAGGTAAGCAACAGAACAGTATCTGGTATCTAATAGTGTTCGATAAGTAATGCATCAATGAATGATTAAAGCTCTGTCCTCTAACAAAAAATATAAAGTAGGAATATACCACAAGTACAAATCTTTACATATCTCTGCAAGTATGCTTGCTCCTAGTAAATCAACAATTTGAAAGAAACAAGGAACTTGAAAAAAATTAAGGTTTTTTTTTTTCTTTTTGGATTCTTGAGACAGGGTCTCGCTATGTAGAGTCCAGGCTGGCCCTAAATTTGTGGTGATCCTCCTGTCTTAGCCTCCCGAGTGCTGGGATTATAGGCTTGCACGACCATGCCCAGCTGGGCTTTGTTTCTATTATAAAAGAAACAAAAAGGAGACTGTAGTTTCACAGATTTAGACCTTGATTTTGTAGAAATATAGAACTTTATTTTTTTTGCATATGTAGAACCATGTACTGTCTTGTATGCAACCCACTAGGAGGCTTCAATTCCCCCTTCTCTGAAGCACCACTAAGAATTTTATTACTCTATGCTACATTACGTCTCTCCACTTGTTCTATCACTTTATTATTTATTTATTTATTTATTTGTCTTTTTGAGACAGGATCTCACTATGTAGTTCAGGCTGGCCCTGTGCTCACTTTGTAGCCCCGGCTGGACTCAAACTCTCAATAATCCTTCTGCATCAGCCTCCCGAGTGCTGCGATTACAGGAGTGTGCCACCATGCCTGGCTTGTTCTATCACTTTTAATACAGGGTAAGTTCCACGAAGGCAGTGGCTGATTACATTGTTTTGTGGAGTAGAAATCCAACAAATATTTCTGTAACTGATTCAGACGTTAATGTTAACTATAACACTACACTACAGTCATTACAACTAGAAATTTACTGGTAGTTCAGAGTCTTTAGAACGAAAGGAAAACTTAAAAATAAAAGCATTCTGAAGGACACAAACCCAAGAGAGCATGTAAGATTTAGTCTCAAAGCATAAAGTACAATGACATTAGGTAAATAAACCCCATGTAAACCCTTACCAAAATGTCTGAGCTAAGGAAATTGGGAAGGCAGAAAAATCTCACCTGATCCTCTTTTGCTCTGTCAGGTCACCCTCACTAACCAACATCGCCGATAATAAGCGAAGAGTTGAATTGGCAGATTTAGACTGGTTGTTTTTCATACCCAACAGCCACCTTACCAGAAGTTTAATTGCCTGTACCTATAAAATATTAACATGCTAAAAAAAGAAGGCAATTTAAAATTCCAGGGGGAAGATTAATTTATATGAACGAGATTAATGAGTTTTACTTATCCTTATCAGCAGACTTTTATTATAAAAGTTTATTGGATAATATTTATTCTGTGTTTAATCCATATCAAGAATTTCCCTCATATATATATATATATATATATATATATATATGTATTAAATTATATAATCTCTAAAACAACTCCTTGAGAAAGGAGGAATTCTTAGTTCCAACAGAGTTACATGACTCAAGGTTTGGCTCCAGAACTCAGGTGGGCTTTTTTTTTTTTTGAGACAGGATCTTGCTATGTAGTTCAGGCTGGTCCAGAACTCACTATGTAGTCCAGGCTAGCCTTGAACTTGGGGTGATCCTCCTTGTTCAACCTCTCAAGTGCTGGGATTACAGGTGTGCACCACCGCTCCAGGCCAGAATTCAGGCTTTTATTACTGAAACACATGCCTAAGATTTTTACATTTTGTTAAAATATACAGTTGAAAAATAACTATTTAGATGAATGACTAGTAGAGCCTGGGAATGCTAAGAGGAGGAAAATGGAGAAGGATGTTTAACCAGTACATGAATGTAGTTGAATAGGAGGAATAACATCTAATAATGTCCTATACACCGTAGGAAAACTATGGTTGACCATAACTAAATTAATATTTCAAAATACCCAGTAGAGAGGATTTTGAATATTCCTAACACAAGGAAATAATAAATGTTTGTTTGCATGGATCTAATTACTCCGATCTGCTTATTATACATTATGTGCACATATTGAAATGTTACACTGTACCCTGTAAATATGTAAAATTAATATGTCATTTCAAAATGAAAATAACTGTTGAACCTCTGCTGATTAAAAACAGCTATTTAGGTAGGCTTTCATAGTTTTGTAACACTGAAAAACTGAAGAAACCGTGATCTAATTCTGTCTCATTTAACATTCTGACCAAAAAATCGGATTTTCTACAATTATTTGCAAGTACCTACTCAAAAGACTTAACAATACACTAAATGAAAGAGTTAGCCAAAGAGTCTAGGTATTATTTACTATATTTACTGAAAACACGGAAAAAAAGAATTGCAGAATACATAAATGACTATTAACTGAGGTGATATAATCTTTAATTTCAAGCTCACCACTTCAAAAAATTAGCTCTATTGAAGCTTAATTTATGTCTACCAAAAGTCTGACAAGTACTTCTCTCTGCCAAGGGAATAATCGTTGGCTTGTAGACTATGATGGTGAGGCTAGAGGTTAAGATGTCTGTGAGAACCAACATTCTACCATCTCCTTGTACACAGGTCACTCTGAGATTGTTTCAGCAGGCTGAGGACTGATGGGTGATCAGGAACAATGAACAAGTATAATTTCTTTGAGAAATAATACCTATTTACTGTGGATTTTAAAATTAAAGCACCTCATTGAAAAATGCTTATTATTTCTTGTGGTACTGGGGACTGACCCTAGTATCTTGCAGATGCTAGAAAAGTACTCTAGTGCTGAATTATATCTCTAGTCTCCTGTAAAAACTTTATTTTGAGGTAGGCCCTTACTAAGTTGCTCAGGCTGGCTCAGAACTTATGATTCTCCTGCCTCAACTTCTCAAATAGCTGGGATTACAGGTGTGTGCCACCATGCGTGCTTTGCTCATTAACTATCAAAAAAGAAAGAAGAGGGGGAAGAAGAGGAGGAGAGGAATACCTATAAACCTTGTTTTCAACATAAAGGTCATCAAGACCCACATAAATTTACCTTTGCTAGTACTTCAGGGGAAACTTCTTCATCCGGAGACCACAATTTCCCATTCTTTTCACCTGTTGACTATAGACAATTGGACAAATTTAGCTTTCAGAAAGAAGAAAAGTTTTAAATTTTTCTCATGAAGTTTTTAATGCTGAGCAATCCAAGCTCTGGCAAACCTATAGAAAAATCACACCACAGAGCTTGGGAAAGAATAAATTATAAAAATAATATTTTCCAATTTCAGAACTTAGAAATCTATATAAAAAGACAATGTGGTTGGTACAGAAAAAGGAAGAAAAGACAGAATCCAGGAATAAATCGTTTTCGACAAAGCACAAAACCATTCTTTGGTGAAAGAGTAGTCTCTTCAATAAATGGTGCAGGAAAAACCACAAGCTAAAGAATGAAGCTGGGCTGTTATACCAGGTATAAAAGTAAACTCAGATTTGATTTAAGATCTTAATTTAAGAGCTAACACTATAAAGTAAAAACTATAAAAAAGGTAACAGGGATGACTCTCATGAACTTGGATTTGGCAAATACTTGACAAGGGTTTAGTATCAAGAATATATAAAGTCTTACAGCTCGCTCAACAATAACAGAGACAATCTGAAGAAAAGTGGTGAAGATTTGAATAGATAGGTCTCTTCAAATAAGATACCAAGATAGTCAAAAAGTACATGAAACAGATCCTCAGTATCTATAATGGTTAAAACACTGGGTGAACTTGAGAAGTTTAGAAGTTTCAGGGTCCTTACTTTGTAACATCCTCAGCCTGTGCCAGAGGAGGGCATGCAGATGGTGTGAATGCTATACCCACACAAGTGGAGGGGGGCATGCTTACACTATACGACAGAAGAGGCTTGTTTTCTGGCTGCTATTGCTGGCTGCTACCTTGAAGTGTTGCCCCTGTGCCATGCCACTCTGCCTTTTAGCCAGCTGATTATAGACTAAGACCTCCACAAACTGAGGTAAATAAACCTTTCCTTCCTTAATTCTGGATGTTAGGTATTTTGTCTCAGCAATGAACGACAAGTAACTAAGACAATTTGGTACCAGAGAAGTAGGGTCATTGCTGTGACTCTACCTGACTATGTGGTTCAATAACTTTTGAAAATGGCTTGTGGGAAGAGTTTGGGGAAGTTCAGAGATGTTGCTTGAAATGGTAGCGCTGGAACGTGTTAGGCTGTACTGTATGGGAGATTCTGGTCAGAACCCAGAAGATCAGAAGGCTGATACAAATCCTGCCAGTAAAGACCAGGTTCAGGAGGTTTCTGCTGGGAAAGAAGGGCTGCATTGGCTGCTGGACTCTAGACAAGGTGTGTTATGGCTTGGTAGAAAGTTTGTCTGCATTTTGCTCGTGTTTAGAGACTTTGCCTGAGAATTAGATTAAGGGCAGTGGACTAACGAATCTGGCAGAAGAAATCTCAAGGCAGTCTAATGTTGAGGCGGTGGCATGGCTATGGTTGGGGCTTTTAGTTAGATTTATGTTGCAAATCAAGAGAAAAGAGCCCAGGAGAATGACTGAAAATGTGAGTCTGGCCAGAAAGGAAGCTCCAGTAAAGCTGTGGACTACAAAGAGATATCTTAGGAGATCCTGATTGCTGAGAAGGAACAGGAGAATATAAAAGACTTCAAGAAGCAGCAAGTCTCCACCCTTTGCAGCCTCAAAACTGCAAAAGTAAAAGACTTTGCTATGAGGAAAAAGTCACAGAGTACCATATTCCAGAGTGGCAGCAGCATAGAGAATTTGTTCCTCAGAATTGGATTCAGAGTGCCCAGTGATCCAGGCACTTGATCCCTACAGCCAAGAGAGAGGAAAGCCTGGCTACTGCTCCAGTTGGCAGCAGACCTTGGCACGATCTGTGTGGCACTGGTTTTAGATGTATGTAGAAAGCAAGAGTTGTATGGTCAGGAAAGCTTCCGCCTAGATTTTGGAAGAAGGCCTGGGAAGCCAGGCATTGTGCCCCTGAGAGGGCAATGTGTGAAGCTGTAAGGGTGAAGCCAAATGTGCTGTGGAGACCCCAGAAATTTAGAGAAGCCAGGAATGTAGAACATCTGAGGAAGCCTTCAAGGAGGGAAGAGAGTGGGCCCTAGAGAAAAGTCATGGGAGCTACAGCTACCAGAAGTTCTCTATAGGTAGAACCATGCAAGTTCTTTGGAGTTCACATGTGCCACAGATTGCCTCAGATGAAACACATGAAACTACAGGATTTAATGTTTACTTTCCTGGATTGTGGACTTGTTTTGGTCCCATTCCTTTGTATCTGTTTTTAACTTTTGGAAAGAAATGTGTATCTTGTGCCACTGAATGTTGGAAGTGTTAAACTTTTCATTTGTACAGGAGGCTGCAGCTAAGAGTTTGTTCTATATCTCAGAGGAGACTTTGGACTTGGACTTTTCAGTAATGATGAAACTGTTAGGACTTTGGCAACTCTTAAGAGATGGACTAAATGCCTTTTGCATAAAGGGATGTGCATGAGTCTTTTGGGGCCAAAGAAGGAAAAGGAAAAAGACATAAATTTGTAAATAGGTATACATAAGATAGTTAAAATGACTATACTACTAAATGCATTAGTTATTGAAAAAGAACAGTTAATACTCATATGATTAGATCAATTTTACATGTCTATATATCTGTTAACCTAAACAACCTCTTTGAAGGTAACAATATGCAATACTACAATCACTGTCAAATGCCAATCATCTCATTTTGTAAACCTATAATGTTATTGTATTGTATTTGTTGTTGTTGTTTGTCTCCTTTGCTTTTTGTTTTTCTTTTCTGTGTCTTTTTTCTCTTAAATTAAAAAAAAAAATGAGTCTTTGGGAGCCAAGGGAAAAATGTTATGGTTCAAATGTAATACAGTGTTGATAGACTTAATACTGGTTCTTAAGTAATGTTCCCCTCCCCACCCCCCGGCACTGGGGATTGAACTCACAACCTCGTGCCTACCAGACAGGCATTTAAGCCACTGAGCCAAACTCCCAGCCCTAAAGTTTTATGATGTTCAAGTTGTGAAATGATAAGAATAAGCATGTCTTTGTATCTGAAAACTGGTTTAAAGAAATGGGTCTAGTTGTTAAATTGACAAGCGCTGGATTATAATGGTTGAAACATGGTGTCAACTTGAGTTTAGAATTTTAACTGACTCAGCAGGAAGCCAGGGTCTTCACTTTGTAAACATCCTTATCCTGCACTGAGATGGTGTGAGTGCTATACCCACCCTAGGCAAATAGCCTGCTTGTAATATAAAGGAGGAAAAGAAGCTTGCTCTCCCCTTTTTTGCTCTTTGTTGCTTTTGCCATCTTTTGCTGCCATGAAGTGTTGCTGCACCTATGCTGTGCCACCCTGCCTTGGAGTCAGCTGATTATGGCCTAAAACTTCCACAAACTGTGAGCTAAACTTCTCCTTCCTTAATTTTGGGCTTTGGGTATTTTGTCCTAGCTACAAAAGTAACTGATAACATCATTATCAAAAACATGAGATACTATCATACCCCAGGATGGCTATTGTTTTTTTAAAAAGTAAAACTACTGAGTGTTGGCAAAGATATGGAGAAACTTGAACCCTCATGTATTTCTAGTAAAAATATACAATGGAAAAAGAATATAAAATGGTACCGTTATGTATCAATTCTTCCAAGATAAATGTAGTTATTATAATGGCCAAAACATAATAAAATATAGAGAAAAAAATTGGTACCATTACTTTGAGAACAGTGTGGTTGTTCCTCAAAATGTTCAACACAGAATGACCATGTGATCTAAGAATTTTACTTAGATACACACCCAAAGACTGTAAGACAGGAACTCAAATATTCAGTGTTCAGTATCAGTATTATTCACAATAGCCAAGCATAGGCACAAACAACCCACATGTTCAACAGACAAAATGCTGACAAACATGCAAAGGTGTATTATTCAGTCATAAAAAAACGAATGAGGGCCGGGAGTTTGGCTCAGTGCCTTAAGCGCCTGTCCTGGTAGGCGGGAGGTTGTGAGTTCAATCCCCGGTGCCACAAAAAACAAAAAACAAAAACAAAAAAAAAAAAACGAATGAATCTGATATATACAACACAGATAAACCCTGAAAGTATAATAAGTGAAACAAGACACAAAGGGACAAATACTGTATGAGAAGAGATACCTACAACAGGCAAATTCATAGGCTAAAAAGTCAGAATAGAGGTTCTTAGAGAATAGAGGAATTGCTGCTTAATGGGTACAGAGTTTCTATTTGGGATGATGAAATAAATCTGGAAAGGGATGGTAGTGGTGATTAACACTGAGGATGCCAGGAAATGCACACTTAAAATGGCCAGCTTTGTATTATGTATATTTTACTACAACTAGAAAAACATCTTAAAATAGTATCTGTCAGAGAAGATGGCTATGTATAGCAGGATTATGAATGTTCTTTTTACTTTTTTTTTGTTGGAGACAGGGTCACACTCTAGTTCAGGTTGGCCTTGACCTCATTATGTATCCTAGGCTGGCCTCAAACTCATGGTGCTTTCCCTACCTCAGCCTTCTGAGTGCTAGAATAACAGGC
Organism: Dasyprocta punctata; assembly: GCA_004363535.1. Lineage (NCBI taxonomy): Eukaryota > Metazoa > Chordata > Mammalia > Rodentia > Dasyproctidae > Dasyprocta > Dasyprocta punctata. The sequence goes on along the minus strand of RJWM01023814.1, from coordinate 1,054 downwards.
ATGTGCCAGCATGCCCAGCTCTGTTCCTAATGTCCTACAGCAAAGTAGGATAATTGCTTGACAACAATTAAATTGAATATTTCTTTTTGTTTTTTGAGACACGATCTCACTATGTAGCACAGGACGGCCTCAAACTTGTGATTCTTTTGCCTCAGTTTCCTGAATGCTGAGGTTGCACACATGTGCCACCTTTCTCAGATAATTGAGTATTTCAAAACAGCTAGTACAGCCAGGCATGGTGGCACACTCCTGTAATCCTAGCACTCAGGAGGCTAAGACTGGAGGATCATTGCAAGTTGTAGACCAGCCTGGGCTACAAAATGAGCCCAACGCCAGCCTGAACTGCATATTGAGACCCTGTCTCAAAAAGACCAAATCAAACAAACAAAACAAAAAACAAAAAAACAAAGGCTAATATAGGATTTTGAATGTTCCCAACACAAAGAAATGGCATGCGTCTCAGGTCACAGATAAACCAATTATCACGATCTGATCATTACACATTGTACACATATATTGAAATGCCACAGTGACAGTGATATATACAAGAACTTTGTGAATACAAGATTATCAACAATAAAATCATCATCTAAGAAGCATTTAATCTCTAGTTTAAAAAAAGTCTTCTAAATTTCATATTTGTTGCCAGTCACATATAACAAGAGTACAAACACATAGATGTACAGAGTAGGAAACGAACAGGGCATCCTCTTCCCACCTTGTCTACTACAATCCAAAACAGAGGAGGCTGCAAGTGCAGAAGAATGTTTTTTAAAATTCCTAATATTGAGGGTTCAAGACTACTGGGCCACGTGGGAAGAGGGTTAGAGAAGTTTGGGTAACTTAGATTTATGGTAAATTTACACTGAACTGAGTCATTCATACTGACCAGTCAGTGAGAATGGGTTGTCTCTTTATTTAATCACTCTTTTAATTTAGAAACATTTGGTAAAGTGGTGATTCTTAATATTTCTGAATCATTTGGGGAGCACTGTCAATCTTATTGCTGGGTTCCAACTCATAGAAAATGAATCACAACAGCCACACTCACATA
>RJWM01023813.1:0-31610 GCA_004363535.1 Dasyprocta punctata | reverse complement strand
TTTGAAAGCCCTGAGTATTGTATTAGAATGGCAACAAAGGCAAAATGAATCCATAACAAGCATGCATTTGGAGAATTCTTTGACATTCAATAGAAACTTGAGAGGTTTTCTAGGTTTTGGGAACACCTAGGTATTAAGGCATGCACCTTGCTCTCACAGCTGAGAGAGATGCAAAGAGAGTACATGCGCGAAGGACAATATGGAAAGTCTGTACAGCTGTGAAGGGTCAGAATGGAAATACTGACTGATGCTTCAGGGAAGTTAGGAGGGAAAAGGTGAGGTTTGGAAAGGAGCAAATCATAATTGAGTAGGATAGGTTACCAGCAGACAAGAAATAGTTATTCTGGGAAGAGGGAATTGCTTGTACTGTCTAAGTTACATCAAAAGTAAAGGGATGCTAAAAGGTTAATCAGTGATACTTTTGCATTCACAGTTTCTTCAGAAAGCATGGTCTTGATTCAATTGCTCAACTTTCTATAATAGTAGAAACAAAATTAAATTTCATTTCAGGGAAGAAATTGAGATATACAGTTAATGAAAATACCTATGAAATAGGAATTGCTCTCTCTCCTCCTCTCTTGTTGCTTTTGGTATCTTCTGCCACCATGAAAAGCTGCCCCTCTGCCATGTGACCCTTAGAGCCAGCCAGTTACAGACTAAAACCTCTAAATCAACCTTTCCTCCTTTAACTTTGGTTGTCGAATGCTTTGTCTCAGCAACAAGAGAAAAATAATGAAGACATATGTGAAATGTGCTTTAAAGACAATAGGGAAAATACAAATAAATGACATTAAATACACAAAGAGGCAAAGGACATACCAAACATTTTCTCTATCCATAAGAATTTTATAATTTGTAAGTGGATTTTAAAAACTTATGTTGCTTGGTGAATCAACAAATTACTCTCACTTAGAAGAATCACACTGCAAACATGAACCTGTAGTGTCCTCAATAATAGGAAGTGTTTAATTAACATAATACCTAAGATTTGAAGTTAAGTTAGAGAGAACTGGCTTTTAAGAATGTTTAGAAATCTTATTTTTTAAATTTTATTTTAAAGATAGTAAAATCCAACAAAACAAAACAGAACAAAGTCAATCAAAAGAAAGCAGTAGAATTGGTACAGAACTTCAAAGTAGGATACTAGGAAAACAATAGCTACTATGGTATATCTTCTTATCTTCACAATAGGTGTCCACTCCATTAGGTATAGCAAAATCAAATGAAAAACAAAACAGAATAAAACCAATAAAAACAGAATATTGAATAAAGCAAAACAGTGAGAACAATATTGGGCCTCAAAGACAGGATAGAAGGAAATCCCCCGTATTTGCTATATTGCATACTATCATTCTCCCGAGAGATGCTCAGACTGCTGGCCCCAGACCTGCAAAATCAACCAAACAATACAAGCATTTAGTTGCTTTATGTACCTTAGATATTATCAACTTAGCCAGTCCTCTGAACCAGCAGGTTGCTTACCGAGTGTGTGTGCGGGTGTTGATTTTCAACCCACATGCAGGTAGGCTCAAGGGAAGTGCTGACTTTTCTCTTCCTAGAACACATTGTGCCACTTACCAGGAAAGTTGTCTTGTCTTCTGGTTGGATCTTCCCTGACCCAGCATGGCAGGGTCTTAGGAGGCACTGATCTTTCTCTTCCTGGAGTCTGCCTAGAAGTCTTATTTTATAGTCAATCTTTTATTTGAAACTGCACTGTTTTTTGGAATTTTTTATACACTATTTTTTCTCAACTATTCATTAAATGACAAAGTAAATCCTATCACTTGTTCTTATTTACAGAAAAAAAATTATATCACTAGAATTTTATATCACTAGAATTGTAAAAAAGCAATTCTAAAATCTTTAAAATATTTGTAATTCTAAAATGTGGTGTGCTAGATTTTAAAGCAGGGTTGGTTCTGAGTTTGCAACACATGACAAAGAAAACACATAAATGATAGTGTGAATTGCAGTATTTATCAATTAGGTTTTTAAACTATCAGCCTTACCTCCATTTTGAGAGACGATTGAGGGAATGATGGGGAGCAGAGAAGAATGCATATCTTTTTGTACCATCTTCAAAATCACTAATAGAATTTATTCAGTGCTTACTCTGTTCCTCCCTAACCAAAGTTTTAAGACAAACACTATTATTATATACTCATCTTATGGCCAAGTAAACAGAGATCTAGTAATATAAAGCAGCATGCTATAAGTCATATAACTAGCCTGTGAGAGATTTTGTGTTGGAGCCCAGATTGCATGGTGTGCATTCTCTAGACTGCTGTTTTGTAACTGTCTTGTCTTTAAACCAGCAACTTTGCAGTAAGGGATTCACCCTGACTAAATTTCCAGTGTAGTTTTTTCTCCTTTAAGATATATTTATGAATGGTATGTGTGTCTGCATGTGTGCTTATGTATATATACCTTGTATTTGTGCATGCTCCATGCAAGTTTTCATAAGCAACTGCTGTATCAATCAAGATTGGTTAGGACATGGCAGTAGTAACAACCCCCAAATCTCAATGGATTCACATGAGAAATCTCATGAAATCTTTTTTTTTACTCTGCATATTCAGTGTGAGTAATCGGAGGGTGTGGAGATGGGAGATGGTGTTGGGGCTTTTCTTTAATAGGTCTTCCAGGGGTACTGCTGTTAGCTAACTGATTAGCTGGGACATGCATGCTCCTCAGTCTATTCAGGAGGAGAGAAGAGCTGAGGATCACATGCTGGTACTGAAGTGTTTCCTCCTGACAGCAGTAAAACTTCTTATGCTTACAGCCCATTTTCCAGAGCTGGTCATGTGTTCGTATCCTACCACAAGATGGTGGGAATTGTATTGGAGCAAAGAGCGGTTGCTGAGGAGCAAGTGTCTTTGCCATGGCTATTCTCACTATGAATTTATTTAAATGTTTTACATAAGAGGAAAACATTAATAATATAAATTTCAAACACTAGATCAAGAGAGACCATATATTCAGAATTTCTAGGCAAGCTTGGCCTGCCCAATCTCTACCTCACCTGTCACTGCTGGCATAGTGTTCCTTTTTCTGGGATATGTGCAAGACTATAGGTTGCACTTGTAGAATCAGAATCACTGTATTGGCATTTTCTGAACTGCAGTGACATGTGGGATCTTAGAGCAAATAAGATTCTCCTTAGCTTTGCCTGCATGTATCAATCCTTTTTTCTCACTCTGTTTAGTGCTGCCTTGTAGAAGAATGTTGGAGTAAACTTCTTGCCCTTGTGCACAATTCTCAAAATACATATGAAAACAAAATTCTCTCCAAAACCTATAGAAGGAAGAAGGGATATGACATATTTCACTTCTTTTTCCTGATTGCATTTATCTTTTCATTGTGTCCTATGACATTGTGATGGGGTTTAAGAGATGCTATACCAAAGTATGATATCTTGGCATGTTGACTATTTTAAGCTGAAGGAATTTGCATAAGCAAGAAAGTCTCTCTAGTCTTCCTTACACTTGATCCCTGAGGAAGACCTTAAGATCCTTATATAAGTGCTCTGCTTGGATATGAGGGAAAAGAGCATCCTTATCTTAAAGTATGAAGGAACACTGAGAAGAATCTGAACAAACAACTTTGGTAAATTCCTTTCAGTTTTTTGCACTTATCTCATATTCTTTATTCTTTAATATTTCTTCTAGACTCTTCATGTTTCTTCAGTCCTATTATAAAAAAAGACTTAAGTTTTTCTTTGAGCCTTTATTTTCTTATGCAGATTCCTGTATCACATAAAATTACATTAAATAAATTAATAAGATTTTCTACTGTTAATCTGTATTTTCATACAGATCCCAACGATGAATTTAGAAGATTAGAAGGGAAAGATATTTTCCCTCTCTTTGGAAGACAATTGATTTTTCCAAAGGCTTTTCATTTACAGATCAACCAATTAATTGATCCATCTGTCCATCCAATTAACCAACAAGTATTTCTAAAGTCCTTATAAGGGATCTCTCACTCCAATACATTTTGTTTACTTCACTTTTTAATCCTTAATTTAATCAAATAAATGGAAATGCATTTATATTATTATTTCAGTTCAGCTGCTCCCCCTAGCAGCAAATATGCAAAAGAGCCTGCTTGGCTTTTGATATCGCTGTGCCCAGTTCACCAGATTTCCATCCTGACACGACCATAGAAAGTACCTATGTGATGGACGCTTTGTCTGTAGTAAGATATGGGGATGAAAAAGTCATGTGAATCCTTAGTGTTCTTTTGCGGTCACAAACATGAAATAGATTCCTTCATTTGAAAGTGTCATCTATGTGCTATCAATGTAAAACTCACATCAAATAATTGGACCTTCTAGGGTATGAGAGATCTAAAAGAAGTTAGACTAGTTATCTATCCTGGAAGGTTTTTTCAGGTGGAAGTTATAAACAGAATAACGATTATAAACATATTATAAACGTACCTATTGCTCATTATTAACACTATAGTGCTCTTTGATGCAAAAATAAGACAAAATTTGGTACAGATGCTGGGAACTTTGGCTCTTAGGCTGGTTCTTGGCAGCTTCAACAGCTGCCAGAATAGTAGAATGTACTTACACCCATGCTTCAGGTTGGGGATTATTGATCCTTTGACCCAATCTTGTGTGAGAAGGAGTAAGACCTTGTTCATGAGGTAGCTTCTGTAGTTTAAGGAGTTACCAGAAAATTTTTGTCTTTCCCAAGATACACCCTACGCCTGCAAACATTGCCAGTAGTAGACATGGTTGCTTAGTCATAGCAACTGAAATTCCACTAATTAGGAATTCACTTATGTTAACAAGGATCCTTTTTAAGATGCAATTACTTCAAGATGGCAATTGCTAATTCACAAATTCATGTAAATTTTCTTAATCTTATTTTTTCTCTGTACAACTAGACTGGTCTCTCTGAAAGAAATCAAAGGAAAATTTTGAGTTTGATGTGTTAAGGGGTGAGGGTGAGGGTGGGTGGAGAGCAGAAGAAAGAGAAGAGGAGATAATTGAAGATATGTTTTCTTTTAATTACTGAAATCCTTCATGCAGTTCAGTGAAATCAGGTTGTGGAATCAGGCTATTCTAGCAAGCCAGGTGACTTTGGAATGTTGCTTTTCCCTCACATATATCAATTAACAAGAGGATAATAATAATAATTACATTAGAGAATTTTATGTTGAGTCAGTTAATGTATGTAAAGATTTAAATACATAGAGAGCACTTAGTAAATGTCAACTGTTTTGAACAATTTTTAAAAAAGCAAAACAAGAATTTCTTTTTCTATTTTAATTTTAAAGAGATTAAAAGAAAACAGAACAATAAAAACAAAACAGTAGAAAAGATTTGGATTTTGAAACAAGCTAATAGGATATTAACAATAGTCACTATATTGCATATTGCTAGCTTCAAAATAGTTGACAGGTATGCAAAACAGATAAAACAAATAAAAGCAATCACAGTTTCTTTCCCTGAATTAATAGGATCAATAGTACAATTAGCTATCATGGGTATATATATATATATATATATATATATATATATACATACATATATATTTCTCCCCCCTTCTTCTTTTTCTCTTTTTCCCCATCCCAGTTTTGGTTTTTTGTGGAATCTCTTTCTGTACCCTATGGCAGACCCTGGCTCATGGGAAGTTGTGGTTTGATTTCTTGCTGAGTTCTTCCCATTTTCCATGGCTGACCTTAGCTCATGGAAAAGTGTAGTTTGACTTTGTGCAGAATCTGTTCCCTTTCCCCATGGTGGGTCCTGACATGGGAAGGTGTGCTTCAGTTTCTTATGAAGTCCCTTCCTTTTCCCCATGGTTGACCCTGGCTCATGGGAAAGTATGGTTTGGCTTCTTGTGGGGTCTCTTCCTGTTCCCCATGGCAGACCCTGGCTCACAGGAAGGCATGATTTGGCTTCTTGTGGGATCTCTTCCCATTCCACATGGCAGACCCTGGCTCACAGGAAGGCATGGTTCAGTTTCTTGCTGAGTCTTTTCCCATTCCCCATGGTGGACCCTGGCTCACAGGAAGGCATGGTTCCTCAGTAACAACTTCTTTGCTCCCAGTAGTGAAAACCACTCAGTTATGGAAACTGCCCATTCTATGCATATACTGACACAAAGTCATCAATTAAATTTTCCTGATATGTAATTATTTAAAGACTTGAATTGTTCTGCAGCCATGGTATTGGTTGACAACAAAAATGCACATAATATTTTTGCTTGCACATTCTTTTAAAAATATATCACACAAAAATAAGCATTGTTGCTTTATCAACATTAGTAGACTAACAGAGTTGGATTTTGTACCATGATGATTCATTAATCCTCTCTAACAACTGTACCTCAGTACCTTCTGCCATTTCATCAGTTTGTCTAGTTATGGTGCTAACTAAAAGAGGAACATGTGCCACTTTTTGAATTGTACCCTCTTCTAAAAGTTCATTGCAAATGTTCTTAGCAGTAGGAAGGATCAACTTTTAAGCAATAGTAATGGACATTTTAGCTTTAATAATGCAGCTAGGCACTAAAAATAACGCTCTTAGTGCAGACATCTGATGAATTGGAGGCTTATTGAAGTCTATTATTGAAATTGCTTCTGTTCTTTGTGTTCACACTTTTTTCATTTGAAAAACTCCAAAGGCTTGTCTTTTAATATAGAGTACATTATATCCATATGGAAAAATGGTTTGAATTTTTTATGGATTCATTGGATAGCTGGTGGCTACCTATTTTACAGAGTGGACTTAGAAAATGAAAATGAAGTACTGGAATGTACTGGTAATTTAAGATGGACTCAGTATTTTCTTTTCAACCAGATATATATTTGTTGGCAGTTTCAAAGTCAACTGTTGTCTCATCACTGAGTCTTTCCCCCTTTTAAAAAAAGTTCTCCAGTGATGTTTGCTTTTCATTCATTTTGTCTAGGCTTAGCTGTGGTCTTAGCAAAACTGACTGAGAGAGAGAAACAGGCACAGATGGAAGTTGAAAATAGACTAATGCCACACAGAGACTAATATAGATGTCAGGTTCTATCCTAAAACCTGTCATTAGATGCAGTAGTATAATTGAAGTACATCAACTCACTTGCCACTATAAATCCTGTCACTGGATGCAATTCATTCCTAGTACTCACTATTAGGATTTTGATGTGAGTTTGCAATACAGTTGATTTATTATGGTCTCTGTGCTAATGTTAATCTAAACTTTCCACTGGTACCCAGTGCTAGTAAAACCACCTCAGTTGCACTTCAGACCATGAGGTATTACGTTTTCACAAGGAACACACAGCCTAGATCCCTCATGTACACAGTTCACAGTAGGGTTTGCACTCTTACGAGGATCTGATGCCACTAGTGATCTGTCAGAATACAGAGCTCTGTTGGTATGGGGGTGCTGGGGTGTGACCGTAAATATAGATGAAGCTTTTCTAGCTCACCTATTGCTCATCTTCTGCTGTGAGGCCCAGTTGGTAACAGGCTACAGATCTGATATAAAGGTTTGGAAACCCCTAATGTAAAGGAAAGTATAAAATACAGTGATTTTATTTTAAGTTTGCATTGTTTACTTTTGGTTGGTCTTGTTTTCTTCTGTAGATAAGAGTTCTATTTGATAGGAAGCAAACATGAAGATAAAGGACAAAGGGAAGATAAATGAGCATAGAAAAGATTGGAATTCCTGGTGGAAAAGACTACCTTGGAAAGGAATTTATTTCCACCTCTTATGAGAAGAAGATCTGCTAATAAATGTGGTATGAGGGAGAGGAGAGATATTGCAATGGAAGGAACTGAATGAGATAAAGTCATTGCTAATTGTAGTAAAAGCAAATGTAGGACTGGAAATGCTCATGGAGCAGAAGATATTGTGAGTTACTATGGAGAAGGAATGGGCCAAGGTAGGAAAAAAGAACATGCATTTATTCCATTTATTGTAAGAACACATATACCAACTTCAAATCAGATTTACAGTTGTGTCATTGTCCTATACAAATGTTATAGTGATAAAAACCTTCTAGTTGTTGAAGATATCTTACTGTAGAGTAGTAATTAAGTTCTCCTTTAAATTATCCTTTGGACCAAAAGTACAGAAAATAATGATGGCTTCTATGCCTGTCTTTGTGGTCATAAGGATTCTTTCCATTTGTACAGTGCTTTACCACTTAGAAAATATGTTCACTCATTTTACTCACATGCTAAAAGGACTAGAATGCAGAAAATTCTTAAATGCAAGTAGCACTGGAAACACATTTCCAGAGAAGCAAAGAATCTCTTTCTGCTAATTAACTGCCATTTCCAGGAAAACTTCGTAGAAAAGAGGATTAATACTCAAGAGCAATACAGAGATCTTCTAAAGACCTAGTTAAAGAAGCCTGAGGGTAGTAGGCCCATGTTTTGGGGATTTGACACTTTGCCAGTTACAACATTTCTTTCTCCTTAAATTTATTTCAGCTCCACAGAACCCTCTGAGCTTCTTGAAATTTCAATTAGGTTTGTCAGATAATAGATCAATAATTTCTTAAACAGCTTTGAGCTCCTTCCCGGGATTGGTGATGAGGTTTTGCAGATTAAGTCAAATTTTTTGTAAGCATTTTGAAACATCTGATTGCTTCTTAGGCCAACCAAGAATTACTAATTATAGTCTTCTGAATGATTGGCTTTGGCCTTGACATGATTATTAAAAACTGTGTTAACAGTATAGTAGAGGAGTCTTTAGGGCCTTACATGCTAGTACCTAAAGTTACCCATTCATATTTAAAATTTAGGCATGTGGCTTATTGTATTTTCTTTTTAGAAGGGTTGTTCATAACAATCACTTTATATTTTATATCCTTTACACTTTCATAGATTCTATTTGCTTTCAGAAATACCTGCGAAGTTTGTAGGGCAGAGGAGTATTGGTCTTTTTCAATAGTAAAATAAACGTGAAGTGAGGATGATTTAGTCTCACTACTAGTCATCATGGAAACCAGAATTTCAATCCATATCCTCTGGTGTCTGCTTTTAATAAGACCTTTTGATATTTATTTATTATCAGATTTGATGTTAGAATAATAGTAGAAATGAATTTTATTTATATATGGTGGAGTATTACACAATTTCTTAAACAGAATTTTTTTTTTTTTGCCTAAAATTCTTGAACATCAGCCACACTTTTTAGTTCTGCCTTATGCAGGTGGCCAAGTCTTTTGTGGAAACAGTGTGGACTTAGGAGTCAGACAAGCCTGGGGACTCAGTTCTGTCCAATGTCAGAAGTGAATTATAAAATCATTTAATCTTCCTAAGGCTTTGTTTCCTGACCTGTAAATATGGTTGGTATTAGTACCTTTTGAAGGGCATTTGGTATGATGATTGCAAAAATACTTACAGATTCATGGTAAGTTTTAAGAAGGTGCAGCAAATACTATTGACAATAAGGGATTAACAAGTATCAAATTTAAAAATAAAATGGATATTTTAGTTCTTTACTGTGTGTTTAACACTGTTTTTAGATAAAATAATGCCATTATTTGTGCTGTGTGCCATCCTTCAATTCGTTTATTATTTTGATATGTATGAGAAGAAAGGACATAATAGCTCATTTCAGTTTCTGTTATTTTACATATATGTATAGTCTTATTTTCTATAATAGAGTGCTTTTACAGTGGATATGAAATAAAGATTGGTTTAAGCACTGTGTCAAAATGTTCATAATATGAAAAGGAATAATTTCTTTAAAAATTCAGTAGTCTTTAGGGGGAACAGATGTGACTGATATTTAAAGCAAAACTCTGTAAAGCAGAGTGCTCACTTGCACTCATGCACACAGATATTTAAATGTCTTCCTAGTTATAGGAAATACGAAGGACTAAAAAGTATCTTTCTTAACTCATAATATTGCTGATGACTTTTCTTTTCATAAAAATGTGGAAATAGTAAGATGCCTGTATCCTAGGTAGTCTGATGCATGTACTCTATATGTATGTGTAAGATTTCTAAAACCAAAGAGAGCACTTCAATAAAGTAAGTTATGCTAGCTTACATTCAGTGACAATCAAAAGACTAATTTATAAAGAGGTTGGTAGTTTAATATTTGCTGTTGAAAATCTTGCAAATGTTACTGTGAATTGATATTAACTATCATTAAAATACTAAATTGTACTGTTAAAGAAGTTAGTAGGTAAAATAGCTCATGTAAGAGAAAATAAAATTATAAGTTTTATGTAATGAGTATTTAACTTTGGAAAGTGTAACCTAAAACTGAAATTTAAAGAATTTTTGAAGTGATCAACAGCTATGGGGATGTTATGAGTTTTCTACTGTGTTTGGCATAGGACTCAAAGAATATACTTCTCATTCTTCCTTATGTAGGTCAAAGCAAAGACATTTTGGTTCAGTGTTTTAAACTTTAGTTAAATAGCTATTTATTTATTTATTTTTAACATTGTGATTACAAAAAATGCATTTTTGGATGATGCTTACTATAGAATACAGATGAATTTGTATCCTATTTTTATCCTAATTACTTGTGTGGTCTTAACTAGGTCACTGAATACCTCTGAGCTACAGTTTTTTCATCTATTTATTAGTAACAATGGTATCCAAGACACAGATTTGTTGTGAGGATCAAGTGTGTGAAACAAGAAACATACCCAGACTGTTTCTGTATCCTGGACACAGAGAGATTTAAAAAATGCTATCCCTTTAATTAAAATTATATGATGACTGAAATGTGTGCTTTGTAGATATTTGCTTCAATTTTAAATCTGTTTTTATTTCTTAAAATCATTTTTTGTGAAGAAATATACTACAACCCAGTACAGATGAAAGTCAAAGAGATAATATAATTTAATTTCTTAAATGTATTTTCTTTCAACTAAATTTTAACTAAATGTTTTTCTTCAAAGAGGTAGTCTTTCATGTTTGCCAACATTATCACATGACAGAGGGAGTAATAGTATTAACTAATTCTTCCTGTAGCAATTATTTATTGTGAGTTTTACTTATGGTTGATGCTGCCAAATAATCTCTTGAACTACGTCAAAGAGGTTCTTAAAAAATAGAGCTGGAAAATATATTCTCATAATTGATCTTTATCTGTCTTCTAATATCCTGACTTATTTTATTATTTGGAAATATTTTTGAAGCAACAGTCATCTAAGCCACTGTTAGAATACAAATTATTTACTTCTTTCAGAAGAAATTGTTCTTTCAGCTTAGGTATCATGTGGTGTTTCAACATTGTTCTCTTAGCCATGAAGAAAATACTGCATTCTCTGGCATTATGGAAAATTGCATATAATTATAGTTTATTTTGAAGTTATTTTGTGCTAGTTCAGGCAGTACTTATAGTTGCATGTGGGGTACTTTAGTTTCAAGTACAACTCTAAAGTCAATTTGTAGTTACTTTAAAACATTAGCATGATAGATTCATAATTAATATTTCTAATAAAGATAGGGCAGAGTGCTATGAATTTGCATCTTCATATAATTCAGTGTGAAAATGTAAGAAATCATGATTTAGAAATCTTGAGTCTTATCACCACACAAGGAACTTATTCTTTCTACCCCTCTCCCTTCTTTTGTTCTTTTGCTTTTTCACAAGGTTTTAAAGTGATAAATAAATGTAACACTAGTAAGAAAATGTGAGACTGGTACAGTTTAGATATAAAATGTCCTCCAAAAGTCTCATATGTTTGAAAGGTGACTGGAACACGAGGGTGCTATACTCATCAGTGGATTCATCCATTGCTGACTTCAGTAGTTTGATGCTTGGTTGGAGGTAGCTTCAGGAATGTGACCTGAAAGGTTGTATTATTGTCTCTGCTCTTCTCTTCAGTCTCTCCTTGCTTTCTTCCACGAGTTGAACACTCTTTCTTCTACAGCGTCTCTCTGTCACCTGGCTCTGCTTTGGAGTGAAACCATAAGTCAAAATAAACCTCTCCTCAATTAAGTTGCAGATGTGTGGTGTTTTGTTCCACAGTAACTGACAGTCAAGAGGCAGAATAAGGGTAGGAAAGTAAAATAAAATTAAGAGTGAGATAAAATGCTTAAATTGCAACCACAAAAATTTCACAGATTTTTTAGTAGTCAGTGATGAATGTGAGCTAAGACTTCTAACTGGCCATTAAGGAAAGAAATGCAGTATGTCTTTCCATGAGGAAAAATAGTTAACAAACTCTATAATCAATGTTATTGGCAGTGAAACCAGAGGCACTTTTCTACCTTTGGCCCTGGGTAGTTCAATGAACAAAAATATGAGTAGTTCACTGAACAAAGTCCTCAACAGTATTCTTAACCATTAACATAGAAACACTAATATGCCTTTCTGGCATTAAACCAAAAACACAGTTCAATAAATGCAATTCAAGTTCATGTGGATGGGGGACATTGCTAATGTAGTCAAGATGAAATGTTCCCTAATGTTCTACTCTTATTTGGATTATATAGTATTTAATTTTTTTATTTTAAAGAGAATGAAACAAAACAAAACAAAACAAAGCAAATCAGAACAGAACATTGCAAGTAACACTGGACTTCAAAAGAACGCAACAGTAAGTCAAAAGTGGCTACCATAATGTCTCTTATTTTCTTTGAAATAGTTGTCCATACCTTCACACATAATAAATTCAAACAAAACAAAATAGTATAAAACCAATCAAAACAAAAGAATGAAAGCATTACAGGACTTCAAATCCAGATAACAGGAAATGAACAGTGGTTACTATAATGTTTCATATTCTTCAAAACAGATGTCCATGCTATCACATATAATAAAATCAGATAAAACACAACAAAATAAAACCAATCAAAACAAAAGAAATAAAAGCATTATAGAACCTCAAAACAAGATGATAGGAAATCAACATTGGCTACCATAATGTCTTGTTTTCTTTAAAATAGCTATTCATACCCTCACATGAAATAAAACCAAACCAAACAAAATAAAATAAAAGCAATTAAACAAAAGAGTGAAAGCATTATAGGACTTCAAAACAAGATAATAGGAAATCAACAATGATGACCATATTAAATCCTGTTATGTTCAAAATAGCTGCCCATACCACCAGACAGTGTAAAATCTAACAAAGCAAGACAGAACAAAACCAAACCTAACAAAATTGTGAAAGCAATACAAGAGTTTAAGACAAGATAATATGAAATTAACAGTGGTTGCCATCTTCCCCTCCTAGTTGTTTCCTCTCCTATCACTTTCATAATATCTATTGTGCTTTGTGGAACCCACTAACCCCTTCTGTTTTTTATGCTAGGGTTCACCCATATGAGTTCAAGCCATTTCCTTATAAACATGATCTCCAGTTGCATCCATTTGCCTAAAAGAGCCTTAAGATTATCCTACTTTATAGCTGAGCAACTTTCCATTATAAGAAAATACCATATCTTATCCATTCTGCATTTGATGGGCAAGTTACTCTTTCTTTGTTCTGGTCTCCTATCATGTGGAGCAATTGTCTTCTCTCCTTTGATTTTCAGTCTATGAAAACTCCTTTTGAGTTAAATGTGTGTCTTTTATACAGTATATTGATGGATCTTATTTCATGACCCACTCTCCCTGTATTTCTTTTTGTTGGTGAATTGAGGCCATTTACATTAATGATTACAACCAGCATACATTGGTTCATCTCTGCCACGCTATCTTCCTGCTGTTGGCCCTCCACTTTTCCCCTTCATTCAACTGCCTATCCTGTTTGGAAGTCCTCCTCTGCTGCAGTTCCTGGAACCATGGTCATCTTTATCTCTCTCTAGAATATCCTTCAGTACTCTCTGTAGGGTTGGCTTGATGGTCATTAATTCTTTCAGTTGTACTTTATCATGGAAGTATCTTATTTTTTCATTAATTTTGAAAGAGAGGATATATCAATCTGGGTTGGAAACTGTTTTCTTTCAAGATTCGAAACACTTCACTCCAAAATCTTCTTGACTTGATGGTTTGTGTTGGCAAGTCTGCCATGATTCTGATTGGTTTACCTCTATAGGTGATCCGTTTCTTTTTTTTTAACAGCTTTTAATATTCTGTTCTTGTGCTGAATTTCTGGGATCTTGATTATCATATGTCTGGGTGTAGATTTACTTTGGTTATGGGTAGTTGGAGTTCTGTATGTCTCACTTCTTTGTATATCAGATCCTTTTCCTATATTTGGGAAGTTTTCTTCTATTACTTCTGTAAATAGCCTTTTTATTTCATTTGTGCTGATCCCTGCTTCTTCACTGATACCTATCAATCTTAAAGTATTTTTCTTTGCATCATCTTGCAGCTGTTGAATTATTTCCTGATTCCTTGTTATTTTTAAGAGATCTTTCCTTTCAGGATTGCTAGTTGTTTTCCTGTCTTCAAGGTCTGAAAGTCTATCTTCAGTCTTTTTTAAGCAGTTTTGCCTGCTTTCAATTGACTTTTTAATTTCTTGGATATCTCTTTGAGTATGTTTCATGCATTGTAATTCTTTTCTATATTGTTCCTTCAAGGTTTACATCATTTTCCTATACTTTTCTTTTTTTTAATCTATGTCTTTTTTAGATGTGCTGAGCAATTCTTTTATTATGTTTGTGATTTTTTTTTACCTGAGACATTATTTCTGATTTGATTACATTTACAGTCTCATGAAGTTGTTTCTTTACTTCAGTTGCTATCCCCTTAGAGATTTCAGGTGTGTGACTTCCATTTTCTTCTATGAATATATCTCCCAGACTTGTTCTGTGTGGGCTGGAGGTCTGAGATTGCCTTTTATTCCTTTGTTTTGACATTCTTCTGGGTTCCTCCAATAAGCTGATTGTGGGGTCCTAGGCACTTCCCACATTGACTGTTTCTCTCTGGTGGAGGGGAATGAGGCAGGCACCTGAGTTTCTCTGACCCCAGGTTTACAGGGAGGTAACAGGGCATGGGGTTGTCTTCTCCAGACCTGTGCAGCTACTCTGAGGCTTCCACAATAGCCAGGGGTGGCTGGTGGTGGGGATGCTTCTACTCTCAGCCTGTGTGTCTACACCAGAACTCCTGTGATGGTGGCAGGCACACAGGGCTGTTTGTGTGATTCTCCCAGTGGGTGATGGCTGCCCAAAAGAAGCAAAAATCTCCAGTGGTAGCCTGTGAGTGCATGGAGCTTACCTGAATGCATGTCCCTGCTCCTGCTGACTGCCTGCAGGAAGCAAGCCTTCCAATGGCAGTGGCTGGCAAGTGGACAAGGATCTGTCTGGGTCTCTCTAGTCATGCTAACTGCCCGTGGGAAGCAAGTCTTCCAATAGTGGCGGCCAGCAAGTAGAGGTGGCTGGGTTCCCTTGCTCATGCTAGCTGACTGTGGGAAGCAAGCCTTCCAATGGTGGTGGCCTGCAAGAGGAGGTGGATCTTTAGATTATATAATATTTTGATAAATGGAGAATGTTATATCTTTAACAGTAGGAATTTTCAAAATATAAGCTGTACCTGCTAGTGGATATTAAAATCAATTTAGCAAGGTGTACCAAGCATCTGAAAGGAAAAAAATGATAGAATAAATGAAAATGCAATGTAGCAAAAAATGAGAGTGCTTTGAGAAACTTTATATATTTATTTCCATTCTGATTACTGGGTCATGGTGCAATAATATGTATTTCCTACTGTGGGTCTATTTAAAAGGGCTTAGAAAACCATACATTGAAGTAATTCTTACAGACCATTTTCCTTACTTAATTTTGGAAAACTTCCTGCTTGGCAGTACTTCCTTCTGAGATTATATTCCATGACAAGCACCTTCAGAACAGCAATTCTGAATCCAACCATCAGCTAAGGATGGATGGGAGGGTGCAAAGAGATGAGTGAAGAGAGAAGTGTTAACATATGTTTGAGGAAATGGAGATCACTAACACTTCATCTACACCGCTACAGTGTGGTGAACCAAGACAGTGTATTCCATATGTCCTGCAGTATCTCTGAAACAAGGAAAACTAATATAATTAAACACACTGTTTGGGGTATGGAGTCCCTGCTATTACACATACAAAATAGAAATTTGGTTATCTTTTTAGGGAAAGTATATTTCAGATTTAGTGGTGAGAAATAAGGTAACTACATACTTGTGATAAAATCACAGTAGGAACCGACAAGAAATTACTGTAGAAATAAGATAACCATAAGAAATTAATCTAGAAATAAGGTTACTACATAAATGTGATAAAATCACAGCAGGTACAGATAAATTAATATAAAGAAGCATACTGTCACTTTATACAAGGTCAGTGTCTTTGATGCCAAAGACTATTTCAATTGCTAAGAATTTGATTAGATTTTGCTAACCATGATTATTATATTCAGTCTCTTTCACTCTTATAGTCTTCAACTGCCACAATTAGCAAAGTCTCAGAAAATACATCTTCAAACACACTAATTCCTGCATTCTACCTGCTCCATAACTAAACCCAAGGGAAATCATATAAGTAGAGGTTGCAACAGTACATGTCATATAAAGCCTTTTATTTTAAAAATATGTATGTATTTATTTACTGTGAATCATCTTTTCCTCTAGTCTTGGATTATCTACTAACACTCTGAGGTCAGTGACAATGTCCTCTATTTTTTTTAAAGGAAAAGGAATTTACTTATAATTTAAGTACAGTAGAATTTACCCTTGTTGGGTGCACAGGTCTTATTCACTTTCACAAATGTATGCTGTACTATGTAACTAGCACTGAGCCCAAAGTACAGAACTTTTCTGTCACCACCAAAAGTACTGTGTGGCCCCTCTTTTTTGATTCTGGTGTATTTTGTCTTTCTAAAATGACATTTAAATTGAATTATAGAGTACACACCATTGCAAGATTTCCTCTTTCACTTAACATAATACCATTGGAGTTGATCTACACTGTTGTATCAGTTACTTGCTCCATTTCAATAGTGAGATCTATTCTGCTATATGCAATTTACATTTAATCAGTTGATAGACATTTACATTTTTCAGTTTTTAGTGATAATAACTGAAGTTGATATAAACATTTATGTGCAGGATTTTGTAAAGGCGTATTCCTTCATTTCTCTTGACTAGATGTCTAGGAAGAGGTTTGCTGTGTCATATGATGAAAGAGTAAGCTCTTCTTGACTCAAGATATTTCAGTTATTTTTAGCCAAGCAATAATGTTGATATGGAAAAAGCTTGATTAATGAATAAAAACCTATCAACTGTTCATTTCAATAAAGTTGTTATAAGAAAACACAAAGGAACTTTTTGAATTTGTCTTTTGCCTTTGTTACCTTGGTTTATCCAGAGTTAGCTACTAATGAAGACTGAAATGGCCAAGAGGCATCAGAAAACAAATCTGAGAAGCAACTAAAAACCCATAAGTTGGAAAGTACGTGTATAGAAAAGTAAGGATTGAATACGGTTAAAAATCATAGACAAATGTGGTGGCGTATGCCTGCAATTCCAGAAATCTGGGAGGTCTAGGCAGGAGGATGGTAAGTTTGAATCCAGCCAGGGCAACTTGACAATTTAGGGAGATCCTGTTTCAAAATAAAAATTGAAAGCAATTGGGAATACAGTTGAATATAGAGCCCCTGGTTTCAATCCTCAGAACCACACATACACAGAAGTTAATCAGAGTTCCTACTTTTATTGTCTTTGTAATTTGAGGTTGCAAATTAGTAGTACTTTTTAAGACAGTGACTTTCAGTTGACTTTGCATGAATGTAAAAGTGGCTTAGATTATTTAGCATAAAATGTACATTAATAGAACAAAGTTTTCATTCATTGTAGTTTTAGCCCCTTGAAGAGAGACAAGTCAACAAATACTGTCAAACTGCAGTGCTGCTTCATATTTCTTTCTATGTATTTCTACAAATAAGAAAACCACAATGATATGAAATTTACATTTTAACCAAAGACAATTTTCAGCATGTCTTTCCCATTTTATCTGTAAAATCTCAATTATTTTGACTAAGGCTCAAAATTCCATCAATACAGTGAAAAGTGTTTTTCTATCTGAAGTGTTTAGATGAATTCCCCCAACTGAGTCAATTGTTAGAGCTGTTTTAATGAAGTGCTGCTCTCTGTAGAAATTAGAATTCATACATGCAAAGATTATGTGATTGATAATTAGTTTTATTATCTTTTAGCAAATAAGGTGTTGTGGAGATTTACTCATACAGAAACCTCTCCTGGAATGATTTAAACTTTTTGAAGTAATTATGTGTTTCTTAAATCATGTATTAAATGTACACTATAAACTATGCACTTTTTCTTGCTCACTGTAAGTACAAAATCAGTCTATGATTGTGGAAGAGGAATCAGGTCATACTTGAGGGACAATATTAAATAATTAAACATGGAGTCACTAACTTGTACTTAACAAGGTCAGCAATATTGTCTTTTATGTGATCATATAAAATTGAACTACAATATAGGATGTTATTATATAAGGCACCTAGAAACTGTACAAGAAATGCAATAAATTGGGAAAACAAAATTCATGTTTTAGAACCCAAATGAAGTTGCTTTTATTCTAGAAATATAAATCACTACACCTACTATCCATAAATATAATCTCCTATAGCTATTGCCCAGTCACACCTGGAGTAGACAATGTAAGGAATAGTGACCTCCATTGGAAGTAGGTAAAGCCAGTGCTTCTTAAAGGAGAAATATGGTACCTTAGACCAGTTAAAATAGTAGAAAAGAAGAGAACAACTAGTTTCACTAGGTGCCAGATTTGTTAAAAGTTAACTAGCTATGCTGTGGGTAGGGGTAAAGAAAAGGCATGCAGCAAAATGAGATAACAAATGGAACAATGTAGGACAGGGTTATGTTTGGGAAGCAATTAAGTAATTCCTTTAATCAGATTAATTCTGAGGTGCTCAATAAATATCATGTAGCAATGTGACAGATGCAAAACTCTCTGCAGCAATGACTCTATCCAACCTTCATTGCTAAGGAGAGGCGATGTGACTCTAGCATGACTTTATATCAGCCCAAAGTCATGTTGCTACAAAGCCTATCTTACAATGCCTATCTAAGAAAACTCAATACTGCCAAAAGAATTCATTGTTGCAGCCAAAACCTTAGTATAGACTCGTGATATCCCTTTTAACAAAAGTAGTTACTCGAGAAAGTTTACAGTACCTGCCTGGCAAGTGCAAGGTCCTGAGTTTGAGTCCTAGTACAAAAAAAGCTTAGAATTGTGAATCCTTTCTCTGCTTCTTTGACAAGTTAATCTCATGCCTTCCAGAAATATCTTCTCATGGATCTGGAAGTGACTAATTTCGAATACAGACATCTAAGGTGATAGATTTCCTGCCTCTCTTTTCTGTGGGATGAGAAGAACCTAACTCTTGGAGACATCTTGTTCTAATTCACAAAACTACCTTCTGTCCTAATGATATGAAATATTCTAGTCTTCTTCAAATAATCACAAAGTAACAAACAAAATGGACTAATTATGATGACATACAACTTCCCCCAAGCCCTTTAGTTCTTTTCCTTTATCACATTTCAGTATTTAAAAACTCTCCTGTGTTTGTTTTAGAGGAAACAAGATCAGTTTGTATTCAAATATCACTCCTTCTGCAGTAGTCTGAATAAAATCTGTCTCACTGCCTTTAACAATCTCCCAATTTTCTTATTTTTTGCGAAGTGTCAAGTGGGACAATGGATATAAAAGTAAATATGTTGGCGATAGGCATGTAAATTTGGAAGTCAGCAGTATATGAATGTTATATAGCTATCAAAAGCAGAGAGGAGAGAACCAAACAGTAGGAATATAGAAACAGGACAGACACACACCTTTGGCAGGGAGACTGACAGGAACCCTGAGACTCAGGTCAAATGGGCTCCAGGTTCCCTGGCACACACACACCTTTGGAGGGCAGAATAATTGGCAAGAATAACAATATGGAAGTGTCTGAGGCATCAGAAAGGAGCCACCAGTGGGCCCCGGCAAACTCCACCAACAGAAGACCAGTCCCAGCTCCCATATCCAGAAATCAAGATCAGCTCCATACCCAGCACATTTCTAGAATCTAACATGGACACTATCACAGAACTGCAAACACCAGAGGTATTTTACTACATTTATTCTCACTTGGTTGTTTGATTGGCTATCACTTTCCTGCCTGGTTGGATGATGTCTTGTTTCATTTTGTATTTCGTGTTTATTTTGCTTTTAAGCATTTATTCTCCTGTCTTTCTTTGGTTTCCTTTTTTTCCTTTTTCTTCTTTCTTTTCTTCTTTTCCCTCTTGTTCTCCTTCTCTTCCTTCTTTTTATTGTTTAAGTTTCTTACCTTTCTTTCTTGTTTTCTTTTATTGATTCTCTTTATTTCCTCAACTATTCAATTTAAACTTCCAAATGAGTAATCACTGTCTCTTCCCTTTCTGATTGTTCCTTTGCATTTCTTTTCATTCTTTCCCTCCTGTATCCTCCAGTTTTCCAGAATTTGGGTGATCATCTTTTGACCTCCAGCATTTAGTTCTCACTCATTAGTCTATCTTGTCCCATACCTGTCTTAACTACCTCATACCCCACAGAATAGTAAAGTCTCCACTAAGGGGAAAATAACTGAATACAGTACATGCTGTATGTTTGATTTTGTTATAGAACTTTAGAGTTTGCTCCTGTAGTCAGAGGCATCA
Source organism: Dasyprocta punctata (assembly GCA_004363535.1). Taxonomy (NCBI): domain Eukaryota; kingdom Metazoa; phylum Chordata; class Mammalia; order Rodentia; family Dasyproctidae; genus Dasyprocta; species Dasyprocta punctata. Next base: position 11,033 of record RJWM01023813.1, on the reverse strand, counting down.
GGTTAGTGGTTACTATAGTTTGTCAGTAGTTAAACTGTACTTGAAACTATTGTTATTACTAATAATATTACTTTAGCCAGGATGTCATACATGTTATGATCAGCTTTTCTTCCCTGTATGATAACACTATGATTGTATGGGATCATAACCATCACCACAGTCCAGTGCCAAAGGATTGTGAGCTGAGCCAAATAGCAACTTTGCATCCTTTACAAATTGAGGAGGTACATTCTTGGGGTAGCTATAAAAAGCTACCTACATCTAGAGGACATACTTGAACAGACATCTAGAACAGGCATTTTCAAGAGAAGTCTAAAAATGTGTGATAAAGCTATCTATCATAAGAAATTGACAAACATCAACACAGAAAACAAAGTGAAATAAAAAAGACAAAATGGAAAATGACGAGACAGAAGCAAAATGCAACCTCAGTCCCCCAGCCCACCTGGGACAAGTTTGAAACTCAATGAGATAGATGAAGTTGGAAGTCAACCAATGGAGCTTTCTGAAATGATAGCAAAAGAAGTGAAAAAACAAGTGGAATGGGTTACAGAGAAAATAATCTCTCCGGTACAAAAAGAAATGATGCTTAAATTCAAAGACATTAGGGAAGACACAGAGAAAAGATGAACTTAGAAAAGTGATGAAAACAAAAATGCCCAACATATAAAAGAAATGGAATCTATGAACCAGATCCCAACAGAAATCCAAGAGATTAAAACCTCCACTAAAAGTATATGCAACAGATTGAACAAAGGAGAAGAAAGAATTTCAAACCTTAAAGACAGAATTGCAGCTAGTGATCATGAAAAGAGATCTTAAAAATAACGTGACAATGGAAAAATCTACAAAATGAAGCAAAGTAGAATAAAATAAGATTGATTGAGGACAATGAGAAAGCTGAAGAGACCACAAATGCCATAAAAAAAAACTTCACAGAAATAATTTCAGAAAACTTCCCAAGTGTGGGCAAATAATTTGGCTTTATTTTTTAAATTTTATTTTAAAGAGAATAAAACCAAACAAAATAAAACAAAATAAAGCCAATCAGAACAAAACAGTGAAAGTGATGCAGACCTTCAAAACAGAATAATAGAAAATCAACAATGGCTATCACAATGTGTCTTGTTATCTTCATAATTGCTGCCCATACCATCAGACATAATAAAATCAAACAAAAGAGAACAGAATTTGACATAAAAATAAATAAAACTTATACAACTCCAAACAACCATGACCAAAATAAAATTACACCAAGATATATAATATTCAATTTTCCAAAAATTCAGCACAAGAAGGGAATAGTAAATACTATTAGAGAAAAGAAACAGATCACTTATGAAAGAAAACCCATCTCAACACAAATGCTCCAGGCAAGAAGAGCCTGGAGTAAAGTATTTCAAGCCCTGAAAGAAAACAACTTCCAACCTCGATTGATGTACCCTGCAAAACTATCTTTCAAAATTAATGGAGAAATAAAATAATTCCATGACAAACAACTGAAGAAATTCATGAACACAAATCCAACCCTACAAAGCATACTGAAAGATATTCTAGCAGTGATAAAAATGACCACAATTCCAAGAAAAACTACAAAAAGGAGCTACCAGGAAGGGCAATCAGTTAAACAGAGGGGTAAAGCAGGGAATCAACAAGATGATAACATGAAAAAGATAAACCAATACATATCAGTTATAATTATCAGTGTAAATGACCTCAATTCATCGATCAAAACAAAACAAAACAAGGCTAAACCCCAACAACCACATCAAAAACAGACTGACAGAATGGACCAAGAAAAGAGATCCAGCGATATGCTGTATGCAAGACACATATTTAAACCAAAAAGAAATTCATAGACTGAAATTAAAAGGATGGAAAACAATCTTCCTTGCAATAAGAACTCCAAGAAAAGCAGGGGTACCTACTCTTTTTGAAGACAACATGAACTTCAAACCAAGAGTGATCAAAAGAGATAAAGAAGGTCACTACATACTTGTAAGGGGAAAACTTCAATACGAAGAGATAGCATTCATAAATATGCATGCACCAAATACAGAAGCACCCAACCATATAAAACAATTATTAATAGACATGAAAATTAAAATAAGCAATAACACAACTGTAATGGGAAACCCTAATACCCCATTGTCACAAAGAGATAGATCAACTACACAAAAAGTCAACAAAGAAATATCAGAACTGAACCAAACCTGTGAACAAATAGATTCAGTAAATGTCTTCATAGTGTTCCACCCAAAATAGTCAGAATACACATTCTTCTCAGCTGCACATGGGGCGTTCTCTAAAGCAGATTATACACTAGGCTACAGAACACACTTAAGTAAATGCAAAGGAATTAAAATTATCCCATGCATATTATCTGACCATTGCACAATGAAACTGGAAATTAGTGGCAAAAGAAACCTCAAAAACTACATAGAAACATGGAAATTAAATAACACTCTCCTAAACAACCAATGGGTCACATGTGAAATTAAGGAAAAAATTAAGTAATGTCTACAACTAAACGAGAATGCAGATACAACATACTGGAACTTGTGGGACACAGTGAAAGCAAGCCTATGAGGAAATTTATATTGCCAAATTCTCACATCAGGAAAGCATATAAACAACCTAATGTTGCACCTCAATCTTCTAGAAAAAGAAGAGCAAGACAAGTCCAAAACCTATACAAGGGAGGAAATTATAAATGTCAGAGTAGAAATTAATGCAATGGAGACTAAGAAATCAATGCAAACAATTAACGAACTGAAGAGTTGGTTCTTTGAAAGAATCAATACAATCGATAAACACTTATCCAACCTTATCAAAAAAAGAAAAGAAGATACTCAAATTTATGCATTAAAGAATGAAAAGGGTGAAATCACTACAGATCCTGTGAAAATTCAGATCATTAATACTTACTTGAAAAATCTTTACTCTCATAGAATGGAAAACACAGAAGAAATGGATAGATTCCTAAATATGTATGAATTACCAAAGCTGAATCAAGAAGATGTAAAAATTTTCAATAGTCCAATATCAGTTGAGGTTGAAGATGTAATTAGAAACTTAACAATGAAGAAAAGCCTTGGTCCTGATGGATTCACTGCTGAATTCTACAAGAAATTTAGAGAAGAACTAATGTCACTAATGTTGAAACTCTTTAAGGAAACTGAAAGGGAAGCAATACTTCCAAAATCATTCCTGGAAGTATTACCCTGATTCAAAAACCAGAGAAGAACCCAACCAAAAGAGAAAACTGTAGGCCAATCTCCCTAATGAACATAGATTCAAAAATCCTCAATATGATACTAGCAAACAGAATGCAGTAAATTATCAAGTTTGTACACCATGACCAAGTGGGATTCATCTCAGGGATGCAGGGAAAGTTCAACATACGCAAATCAATAAAAGTAATACATCGTATCAGCAGAGTCAAAGACAAAAATCACATGATCATTTCAATAGATGCAAAAAATCTTTTGACAAAGTCCAACACTTATTTATGATTTAAAAAACCCTACAGAAAATTGGAATATATGGTCTTTACCTCAATCTGATAAAGTCCATCTATGACAAAACAACATCCAACATCATGCTAAATGCTCAAAAACTGGAAGATGTCACTCTAAAATTAGGAACAAGACAAGGAAGTTCACTATCACCACTCCTATTCAATATTGTTCTAGAAATATTAGCCAAAACAATTAGACAAGAGAGAGAAATAGAAGGAATAAGGATAGGAAGTGAGGAAGTTAAATTATCATTATTTACATGATACTCTACACAGAAGAGCCCCAAAACTCCACCAATATATTTGTAGACTTAATAACCAAATTCAGCAGTGTAGCAGGATATGAAATCAACACTTAAAAATCAATGGCATTCCTGTACACAACCAACAAACTCACTGAGAGAGAAATTAGGGTAACCACACACTTCACAATAGCATCCAAAAAAGTGAAATACATAGGAATCAACCTAACAGAGGGATAAAAAAATGACATTGAAGAAGATATCAGAAAACGGAGAGATACTCCTTGCTCATGGATAGTAATCAACATAGCGAAGATGGCCATTCTTCCAAAACTGTTAAACAAACTTAATGCAATCCCAATCAAGTACTGTTAGGGTCTCACAGAACTAGAGAAAACGTCCCTAAAATTCTTTTGGAACCAGAGGAGACCTGGAATAGGAAAAGTAATTCTGGGCAAAAAAAGGCAAGACATGGGGCATCACAGTCGCTGACTTGAAATTATGCTACAGATCTATTTTGATAAAATCAGCATAGTACTGGAAAAGAAACAGACCTGAAGATCAATGGAACAGAGTAGAAGATGTAGACAGAACTCCAAACACACTCAGTCACCTTATCTTTGACAAAGGGGCCAAACATTTTCACTAGATGAAAAATAGCCTCTTTAATAAATAGTGTTTGAAAAACTGGTTCTCTACATGCCAAAGACTAAAACTAGACCCATGTGTATCACTATGCACTAAAGTCAAAATGGACTGAAGATCAAAATATTAAGAGAGAAATACTAAGTCTACTGGAAGAGAAATTAGGTAGAAATCTTAAAGACAGGTGTATGCAGAGACTACTTGAACAAAAGTCAAACTGTATGGGAAATACTTTGAAGAACCAACAAATGGGATCTCATCTTACTAAGGTTTTGCACATCAAAAGAAATCAGCAACAGAGAAAAGATAACTGACAGAGTGGGAAAAAATTTAGTCAACTGTCTGTCAAAGGACTTCTATCTAAAGCGTATAAAGAAGTGAAAAAATCGGACTCCACCAAATTAAAAAATCCAATCCAAAAATGGCCATCTGTCTTGGTTACTTTTAACTCGTTGCTGAGACAAAACACCTGACACCCAAAATTAGGGAAGGAAAAGTTTATTTATCTTACAGTTTTTGGAGGCTTCAGTCCATAATCAGCTGGCTCCAAGGCAGGGAGGCATGGCACTGGGGCAACACTTCAAGGCAGCAGCCGAGCAAAAGCAGCCAGAGTAAAAGGGTCAAGAGCAAGCCTCTTCTCCTCCCTTGTATCATACACGGGACACCCACCCCCCTCCCAGAGTGGGTATAGCATTCACAAATGTTGCCTTCTTTTGCACTCAATGAGGATATTTACAAAGTAAGAAACCTGGCTCCCTGCTGAGTCTCTCAGTTAAACTTCTGACCTTCTCAAACTGACACAATGAACAGTTAACTGCTTGTGCTCTGCACCCCAGGATGTAAAACTGCTGACTTACTTAAGCTTCTAGACTTCTCAGGTTGACACAGTGTAGAAACCATAACAGCATCTGAGATGAATATATACTTTTTAGATGAAGAGATACAAATAGCAAATAAATATATGAAAAAATGTTCAACATCACTTGTCCTTGAGAGATGCAAATTAAAACAACACTGAAATTCCATCTCACTCCAGAAAGAATTGCTATTATCAAAAAATCAACCAATAACAAATGATGGAGGGACTATCAGGAAAAAGGAACCCTTCTCCAACACTGTTGGGAGTGTAGACTTATACAACCATTATGGAAAGTGTGGAGATTCCTCAAAAAACTAGTATTAGAAGTCCCATTTGACCCAGCTATTCCCCTTCTGGGTATTTTCCCAGAAGAATTAAAAACATCTTACCACAGTGAAATATGTTCACCAATGTTCATAAGCAGCACAATTTGTAATAGCTAAATCTTGGTAACAACCCAAATGCCCATCAACCAAAGAATGGATAAAAAAGTTGTGGTATTTTTATGCAATGGAGTACTGCTTAGGTATAAAGAAGGATAAACTGGGGACTTTTATAGGTAAATGGATGCAATTTGAGACCATACTCATAAGTGAAATAAATTAGACTCGCATGTGTAAATACCATATTGTCTCACTAGTGTAAGAAACTGAAAGAATGAATAAGATCCAAAATGTGGACTAGATGTTGAAAAATGGGAAGCAATTGTTCAGAAGGAAAGAGAAACTGGAATGGGGGAAAGGCAAAAAGCAGAAAGGGAAAAGAAAAAATATATATGACAGTTAAGAAAGCTATATTACTAATTGCTATTAGTTCATTGAAAATAAAGGTTCACACTTATATATTGGTTGATCGATTTTTTATGCCTATATCTTGTAATATGAGTAACTACTTTGAAGATAACAATATGCAATATATTAACCATTGTTATTCTCCTACTATCTTGTTTTGAAATTTTGTATCACTGTTTTTATTGACTTTTCCTTTTAAAATAAAAATAAGAGACAGGACAAAGCAGTGCTGAACCCTTACGCTTAGACTAGGAAAGGAAGTCAAGGAATAATCAAAGATCAGATGAGAAGAATCTGCACAGAGTATGTGAGAAAATCTGTAGGGAAAACTGAAGTGTTTTGTCATAAAAATAACGGTGGGGAGTATTTCAGTTTAGTTTAACCATATCAAATGTCACTAAAAGTGTGACTCATATGAAGACAAATAATTGACTGGTAGATATATCAGCATGATGGGTGACACAGGTGAGACTCATACATTCCACCAGTCAGTTCATAGTGTCAAAAGATAACAAGAACAAACGGGTCCTGAAGGGAACAAATTTTCCAGATTGTACTGGAAAGAGAACTACAGAAGAGGAGATGAAGTGCAGTATGAGGTCAACAGAAGCTTGGTTTCTTTTATTTTAAAAATGAACATTAGAATTTTTAGGCTAATGGGCATAGCCCAGTAGAAATGGAGGATTTATGACATGGGGCAGGGAAAGGAAACTACCAGAGAGAATCCCTTAAGAAGACAAGAGGGACAGGATTTACAAAGCAAGGAGTTCTAGTAGGAGGAAAGGCATATTCTCCATTACTAGAAGGGGGAAGAGTAGAAAATGGGTGCCAATGTGGGAAGTTTTATGAACTGGGTGACTTGAAGATAAATAAGTTCCAATTTGATGGTTCTTATTTTTTCCATAAAACATAAGTGAGTTCACTAAGTGAAGAGAATGGGAAAAAAACTGAAAAATGAAGGAAGATATAAAAATAATTATAATTGGAGAGGGGTACAAAATTGGGACATACAGTCAGCTGCTGGTGTTTTGAAGGCTCATGAATGGTAATGTGTTATGTGACCTACCCATATCACTTTCTCCATCAGGGTTTACCTATTTGGTTATCCACTTAGCTATTAACATCAATCAAAGTTTTTATATTCTTCTATATTTATATTTTGGGAGACAGGTCCAAGAGCAATGAATGGATAGAAAGGCATTAAGTCCAAAGAATGGAGGTCTTTATGAAGTTCAAGATTTTTTCAGTGGGGATATTGAACACAAGATCTAGAGAGTTGAAATGGTGAGTCAAAAATTAAGTATTTGAAATTGAGGTTTTGAATGTGGAGCAATTGCTGGTGATAAGGCACAGGGCTTATGACATAAGCATAGCATGGGCAATGGGTATGAAGTACAGGTGAGATGGTCTTATTAAGAAAATGAGAGACATAAGTGTATATCTCGGTAGTCTGAGGCCCACGTGCAGAGAAAGGGAAGCCGATGAAGACCCTACTAGATGATAACAAACAGGAGAAACATGTCATAATGTATTCAGGTAGCTAATACATCAAGGAACCAAGAAATTTACCCAGCTTATGTACTTCCTGCCTGTTATCATTATGGTCCTGTGGCCCCGTCAGTTTTTGCAGCACCAGTTATTAAAGAGGCTATCTTTGCTTCAGTGAAAGTGTTTGGATACTTTCAAAATAAAGTGGCCAAGCATATCTGGAGTTGTTTCTGCATATTCTAATCTATCCCATTGATCTTCAGGTCTTTTTGCTGCCACTACTATGCTGTTTTTAATCACAGTAACCCTGGAGTATAATTTTAAGTCAGGGATTGTGGGGCCGGGAGTTCGGCTCAGTGGCTTAAGCGCCTGCCCTGGCAGGTGCGAAGTTGTGAGTTCGATCTCTGGTGCCGCAAAAAAAAAATAAATAAATAAAATAAAATTAAAAAAAAAATAAATAAATAAGTCAGGGATTGTGATGCCTCTTTCCTTGCCTTTGTTGTTAAGAGTTGTTTCTGCTATTCTAGGTGTCTTCTGGTTTCAAGTAAATTTTAGGATTTTTTTCTCTAATTCTGTGATGAAATTCTCTAATTTTGTGAGAGATGCTGTTAGAATTTTGATCAGGATTGCATTAAATCTTTATAACAATTTTGGGAGTATGACCATTTTTACTATATTTGTTCTTCCTACCCAAGAAGAGCAAGGAATATTTTTCAGTTTCTAATATGCTATTCAACATCCTTTTTCAGAGTACTAGTTTTCATTGTAGAGATTATTACATCGTTTGTTAGAGTGATTCCTAAGTATTCCATTTTTTTTTTGAATGCTATTGTGAAGTGTGGTTTCCCTCTTTTCTGTCTCAGTGAGTTTGTTATTCATTGACAGGAAGGCTATCGATTTTTGAGTGTTGACCTTGTATCCAACTACATACTGAATTTGGTTATTAAATCTAGAAGTCTTTTCATAGATTTTTCAGGGTGTTCTATTTAGAGTATCATGTCATCTGCAACTAATGATAATTTAACTTCTTCCTTTCCTAACCTTATTCTTGTTATTTCTTTCTCTTATCTAAGTGTTCTCGCTAATGTTTCCAGAACTGAATAAGAGTGGTGACATCCTTGTCTTGCTCCTCATTTTACAGTGAAAGTTTTCAGTGTTTGTCCATGTTTTATGATTCGGCTATTGTTTTTTCATAGATGTCTTTTATCAGATTGAGATAAATATCATCTATTCCACTTTTCTGTAGAGGTCTTTTTTTAATCATGAATGGGTGTTGGTCTTTTTCAATTACTTTTTCTGTGAGAATAACAACAACAACAACAAAAACTGAAAACCATGTTCATACTCATATAAAAACAATAACAAACAATGAAGAAAAAACAAGCAAAGAAAAAATGAGAGAAAAAATAAAGAAAAAAGAAAAGAAAAGAAAAAACATGTCTACTTTAAAGTGTATCTGTGCTGCCAGTGGTAGATCACATGGGCAGACAGAGTCCAGATCTGTGTCAATCCATCCCAGCGAGCCAGCAGCAGCTCCATCGTGGGATATTGGATCATTTCAGTGAGCCTGAATCCCTATTTTTTTCACTGATGTTCAGGCTGGCCTCTGGTTCTGAGGCTGGAAGCTGACCTGCCCAGCCTGCAACAGTGTCTGTGTGCCCTCCAGGTTTGATCTTAGCTGGCAGCTACTAGGTGGAGCCAGCAGCCACTCTGAGTCAAGAGCTCAGTTGATGTCTTTCCAAGATGGCTCCAGGCAAATAGCCCTCTTTTGTGGGTCATCCAAATGGGAACAACTCACCATTCACTGCAGTCCACTGCAGTTCACTGTTCCACTCCACTGGTGTGTTTCTTGGTGGAGACATTTGGGCTCACTAGCAGTCACTGTGAGGTTGCAGTTAAAGTAGCCCCTCTCACATAGTGAGTCTGGGTCCAGGGAGAAAGTGCTACCTGCCTCCTCCTTGTTTTTCATTAGAGTTTATGTCTTTATTCTCCCAGTGGACATTAGTTCTTGTTTCAAATCCTTCCTGGGCCCTGGGGACCCACTTGTCTCCTTCTTCTCTTCCTCATGTTGCTATAATCCAGTTGCTTAAAACTGAATCTTGGAGAGGCTCTTTCTTTGCTGCTCACCACTCTGCCGTCTTCCCAGAAGTCTCTTTTCTGCCTCTTTGTCGAAGATCAGATGAGTGAATGCACTCCAGTTGTAGAAACAAGTTCTTTTAATTTTATACCTTACCATCTCTAACAGTAAGTAATCAAACTTTTCTTATGTTCATTTCTTTCAACTATAAAATGAAGGAATTTTTCATTGCTGTCTATACATTTTTCCAGTTCTAAAATTCTCAGTTGCATGAATACAAAACAGAAACAAGAAGAACAACAAAAAACCCCAAAGTTACTTTGTAAAGCAAGGGCAGGGAGCCAGCACCATAGGAAAATAGCTTGTTAGCATCAGGTTACTTCATACTATGACTTTGGTAGGAATTATAGCACAGGAGGTGTCACTGTACATGCCAATTGAAACTGGCTTGTTTGAGAAATCGACCATTATCTTTCCTGGTCACTCGGAAGGTCAAATGACAAGTTTGTTTCTATTTGGTGATGAGGAACTTCAGCATTAGTGACTACATTTTGATTCTTAGTCTAGCATTTTGTAGCCCAGTGCCAGAATTTAGTTCAAAACAACAGCCTTCAATGATTATTTAACATAACTTTCTGTAATAAAGTTTTTTTTAAACTTATGAGAAAAATTGTTTTAGTATTTTGACTTGCCAGAGAAGTGTCATCCTCCAGTATATAAATCAGTAAGTTTTGTTCATACAGATGAATTGGGGATAGTGGAATCATACAGAAACTTATTTAAACTATAAAAGTTTTTATCTTGCTTTGAAATGGATACTTTCACATTTTGGGAGGTGCAGTTTTAATTTAAAGCCTATCACCTCTAACAATAAGTGATCAAACTTTTTAAATGTTCATTTCTTTTGACTATAAAATGAAATAATTATTCATTGCAATCTCTACATTTTTCCAGTTCTAAAATCCTTCCCAGCTGTATCAAATGTCCTCCTCTGGTTTCTCTCACTGATCTGCTACTGCTACCTTTTCTATTGAGAGCCACTGATTTACCAGAGAAGAGAGGAGATGCTTAGCACTCGTGTATATATAAGCCAGACATTAACAGATTTTCTTTTTTTTGGAAATGTGATGACTACCACCATGAACATGTGTGAATATACTATTTATTCTCCCCATCAGAATTGTTATGAGTACTACTGTTTTGAAAATGATTTCATTCACAGCTACTTGAAACTATACCTCTCTATTCTTTAGAACTTTTGTTTCAAATGGCATTTACTTTCACAAATCTCTCTAAATGAAATTACACTGTACTAACAGTATGAAAGGACTTTAGTCACTTGAATTTCTTTTTATTCATTTTTGTGAAATTCTATTTAGAATATAAAAGGTATCATATCTGTCTGTGAGTA
>RJWM01023812.1:0-31584 GCA_004363535.1 Dasyprocta punctata | reverse complement strand
TTGGAATGCGTATCTCAAAATTGTTCACCAGAAATTTTGTATTTTGCCACATACTCCACTTCACTCTGTAATATATTTGATTAAATTAATGTTTAGAATTTAAATAAACGTTTAGTATTTAGTGTCTACTTCTAATTACTCTCTGAAGAGTATGATCATCTTTTCTGGAATATATACATACCCTTGCTGACAAACAAAAAATTATGTCATTTAATTTGCCTAGTGTAAGCCAGATGATGCTTTTCATTTCATTTATTCATTCTGAAATAAAATAGTGCACTTGATACACACAGTAAATAAATGATGGAGAGCAAATTTGAAGAAATATACTTTTGTAAAAGTTTATATATAAATGCACAATAATACAGGACTAAAAATAACCTTACAGTTGTTTTAGAAATAGGATGTATCATAAGAATACTAAATATTATCCTGCCAAGATGCTTTTACATCCTTTGACACAGCAAACTATTCCTTCAAATTTTGATTTCAGTTAGCAGTCACAGTCAACTAGACATGTATTTCTTTTCTCAGTGTGGGCCACAGAAATGTGTTTGGACAAGGAGAGCCGTGTTTACTGTTAATGCTTTATAGGTGTTAGAGTCTTGTATGTTCTAATATTTTGTGTTTCTTTGAGAAGTTTTGTTGCCTCAATCATGTCTTTCAGTTGTCAGCCTCTACTATGAATACCAAGCTAATACCTTTCTCATTAAATATATTATTGGTATTACTATAAGCATACTCTGTAAGTACAAAGTACACAAATCAAACTGTTCTAATAAACATAAAATGAAAGGTAAAATCTATTGCTCACCACATTCCATTTCACTTCCCAGAAATAATTGCTATTATTGTTTGTAAGGATTAGAGCCACTCTTGCCTAATGTAATGCATCTTTCTCTCAGTGACAATTAAAGAATTAGGCATAAACTGTATTGAGTACTCTGTAAATAACTCTCATTTACTTTACATTGCCATATCCAATGATAGTGCTTAATTTTGTGTCAGAATTCTTCAAATGACAAAGAACAGAAATATCTCTGTGTCCATGCTTGTGTCTGTATCTCCATGTATCCCTTACTCACCACTCATTCTCTTTCTCTGTCTCTGTCTTCTTCTCATTTTCTCTCTGTATCTTATCTCTGTGTCTCTCTGTCACTCACCCTCCATTTCTATGTATTCTGATGCACAAAGCTTTGAAGAATGATGTTAGAGAAATACAAAAGTATCAATGGCTGAGTAAATAGAGTCAAAATACACAAGAAAAAGAGATCCAGAAAATCAAAACTTTAGAGGAAAAAGTAAGATTAATGACCAAAATTTAGGAAAAGAATAAATATCTATCTTTTCTTTAAAATTATTGACTATTTTTAACACTGTGTCCATAAATTAGGATGGACATTTTATTTAAAATAAAATGCAGAGTACTATCTAGTTCCCCTTCTTTAGTCTGTTGATGTGGAACAGACATGAAGGAAAAACAGGTGTGCAGGACTTACCTGAGCAAAATAGGTAGGTGACAGCAAAAGAAATTAGCCCTTTTCATACTGAACTTAGTTTTACATGTGTACTTGTTTTAGTCAGGGTGTACAATGGAAAAGATTTAACACAGGACACATAATTTACGGGATTATTTTATAATATTTACCAAAAGAGTCAAATGCAAAAGAGTGTGGGAGATCTGTCCACATACTAGAGACTCAAAGAATACAGCTGAGGACCTGGATCCCATGGCAATGCCCTCCACAAGGACAACTGGGGGCCTAGGGCCCATGACAATGTCTCATGCAAGTCTGTATCAAGGAACTGAACTGGGAAGACCCAAAGGTCAGTGGTGGAAGCTAGGTGAGGTAGCAGGATGAAGGATCTGCACTGGAGCCAGAAGGTAATACTCAAGGTAAGGACCAGAGCTCCTCCAAAGGAAACCACAGTCATCCTCAGCAACTGAGATGTCCCGTGCTCCAAAGCCAGCTTGACAAGCTCCTCCTGAAGGATCAACAGCATACAATCTTCTCTTCAGTTCTCTTTTTATGCTGCTGACAATCCTCAGGTGGGCCTTCTACACCCAGAACCATACCGATTCACTTCAGTTTGGTGTTACATTAGTTAACCTTCCACAGTACTGACATTTTTCTCCTTTATCACTTTATCTCTCTTGCTCTCTCTGTCTGTCTCTTCCTCTCTGTCTTTCTGTCTGTCTCTGTCTCTCTCTGTCTCTGTCTCTTTCTCCTCTCTCTCTGTCTGTCTCTGACTCTGTGTGTCTTTCTTTCTTTTCTTATTTCATCTTTGGGTCAAGAGAGCAGACTATGAAAAGCAATCAAGGAAAATAGCTAGAACAGACCAGCAGATACTACCAGCTATTTTTATTCTTCCACAAAGTGTTAATGTATCCTGTAGGGTAAGATGATGACTTCTTATTCATGTTAGCCTTTTCACTATAGTATTGAATTTTTAATCCCCCTTTTTGAGTTCTTTCACTGGTAAGATTTAACCAAAAAGATAAGAAGTAAATTATGTTGTTTTTGTATGTGTGTATCAGGGATCGAACTCACAACCTCATGCCTGCCAGGCAGGCATGTAGGCCACTGAGCTAAATTCCTGGCCCAATTATGTATTATTTTGATGAGAATCTGATAAGTTGTCATTTCTCTGTATTTTGAGTCCCCATTTTCTCACATGTTTTATTGTGTCTGTAAATTATTTACTTATCAGCAACAAAAATATTGCAATTACCTTTTGGTTGGTATAATGAAATTTTAAATCTTCATTATTGTCCAACTGACCTAATTTTGCTCTTGATTGTTTTGCTGATTTCTATAATTCCATGTCATTAAAATTTCAATTGGTGGAAAAGAAATTGTTGGACATCTTAGGTATCTGTTAAGTATTCTTATTTATTGTAATAAAATATGTTTTGTCAAATTGTGCTAATATTCATAATAATGAGCCATCAAACTATGGAACTAAAAATGAAATGTAATCACGTGTCAGATATATGTAGCTCACCCTTCTAACTTGATGAAACATTATCTAAAATGCATTTTAAAGATTGCCATAGCAGGAAAATATTTTGAATTAACATACCTTTTTATGATCTTCCAGTAATTGAGTTTATGAACTGCCCAGTCACATGATAAACTGTAAAGCAAAGTCATTCAACAATTGAAGAAAGTTGTTTCAAACACGACATTCATGAATCATTTCCTTACAATGAGACTTGGAACACAGCCTATAGTTAAAGGCACACTCAAATCTATTTTTAAAATCATAAATTGATGTTACATTAATATACCACTTCTTACATCATTTAGCCATGACCTGCCCAGGATAAATGTAGGTAATTTTCTGGGAACTAATATATTGTTCGCTGAGCACATTACAGACTTGTTTTGCATTAAATGAAGGAATACCGAGTTTCACCCCTTAATATATTTATAATTAATGTCATATATATCAATCACAAGACATAATTTAATAAGTAATTTATTTTAAGCCACCTATATGCCAAACATTTTCCTAGATAATAGCCATGATGAAACAATGGATAAAATATTACCTTGACCTCCAAGGAAGGGGCTTACAGTCTTGCAGGAGACAAACACACATAAGTGACTACAATATAACAAGTTGTGATAAATAGTGCAATAGATTCCTGCATAAAAAATGATTTTACTGCTAAAACACAGAGCCAGCAAGAAAGGAGAATTTATTTCATTCTGACATGTGACCCAGACTATGTCCAAGAACAAAAAAAACTGCAGAGTCTGACTCTAGAAATGCAACTCAGGGAATATATAAGGAACAAGTAATAGCATTCTGCTGAATATAAGGAACAGAAAGTAAGCTGAGGGAACCCAAATTTAAAAAAAGAGGGTATTGTAACATACTGAAGCATCTCTTTGAATTCAACAATAGGAGTGGTGCTTGATCAAAACAAACACAGTCAGAGATTCACTTGTCAACAGATCTCTCTATAGTCTGTAAATTTTTAAAAATGTTCATCAATTTTATTATCTTTTAAAAAGTAAACTGCTTTCTTCATGTTTCACATATCTGAGGATACTGATAGATTTTTATTTGTATATATTAGGATTTTTAGCTAATATGAAAAGTATTGCTTGTTTTTCCTAGTTTGTTTTTCCCTAACATTTCCTGAAAAGGACTATTCAATATAATTTCACCAATTATATGAAATAGAAAAGGGCTTTGGATCTTACCTCAACAGTAATACAGGAACAGCTACAATCCATAGGTGGAAAAAAAGAATGCTACTTTCTAGAATGCGACTGCTTTAGGGAATCCTTTAGGTATACACTGCAAGATGTGTAAATAGAGTCAATAAATCTTAAAATAGGTAGCACTGTGGTTTCTAATTGATTCAATACCCAAAATTTGTTACTATTGTTGTGATTCATAAATCTGTGAATATCGATAGCTAACAGCTATCACTAGATTGTGGAACTAAGCCTAATCTGAAGAATCAGGAGGAACTCAAGGATGACTGTTTTGGTTTGGTTTGCAAAATTGAGGAGGGAGTACACTAATTTCAGAGTAAGGAACATTGGTATAACATTTTTTTTCATTGTGGTCTAGTTAAATTTTTAACAAGTAAGTATCCAGAGATCAAAAGGCAATTAACAGACTTTTGGGGTCTAAAGGGCAAGTCACTTGGCCTTTGACATTAGCTAGAATAACCTTTCTGTTTAATATGAGAGAACACTAAGTTTATAAGCAGAGACACTGATTGGCTTTGAGATTTAGAGGTAAGAATTTGAATTCCTCCCCAAACACACATTTTTCACAACAACCTGACCTGAGACCTTTAGCTACAAAGAAAGGAGTATAGTGGTTAGATATTGTAGGACAAATAAAAAACAGAAAATGGTCTGAAGAGTGAGAAATGATTATACTAGTGAGACATATCAGAGTTTTAATTACTGTTAAGTTTTTATTTGAAGCCTGAAGTTGTGCATTAGAGTGAAAAGAATAGGGAAGAAAATTCAATTTTCCTTGATTTGATTCTGTTCTATCAAAGACTGTTTTATTATTACCATGTTTTTTATGAAAACATAGGAAAGAGTGAGGCAAAATAGCCCCAGATGAGAACCTACAGAAGGATGATGAGTTAACTTACTGGTTAAATCTGCAAATTCCTACACTGTATTGGGTGATACTATGTGCCCCCAAGTTCTCATATATTTTCAGTGGGGCTGAGTCTGGAGCATGTGATCAGTTTGTTGTCTAGCACTGGGATTGGTGATGTTAGTGCTGTACCTACCCAGAGGTGGAGCTGAGATACAGTGTAAAGGAGGGGGGGTTTCCTCCTGCTTGCTTCCACCCTCTCTTTCTCTCTCTATCTCTCTTGCCAGTGTGCCTTGCTGTTTTTGGGCCACCATGAATGGCAGCCCCACCACGCCATGCTGCCTTGGAGTCAACTAAGTATGGACTGAAACTCCCAAGAAACTGTAAGAAATAAACATTTCATTTCCTAATTTTAGGCATAAGATATTCTGTCTCAACAACCAGTGAAAAGTAACTAAGACAGAATTTGGTACCAGAGGAGTGGGGCCATTGCTGTGACTACTCCTGACCAACAGCCTTTGGAAATGGCATGTGGGAAGAGTTTGGAAAGGTTTGGAGATATTGCCTCCGTGCATAGAGCTGGAACAGCTTAGGTTGTTCTGCATGGGAGATTCTGGTCAGAGCTCAGAAGACCAGAAGGCTGACAGGAAGCCTGCCAGGAAAGATCAGGCTCTTGTGGGAAGAGTTTGGAAAGGTTTGGAGCTGTCACCTGAATGCATATAGCTGGAACAGCTTAGGTTGTTCTGTATGGGAGATTCTGGTCAGAGTTCAGGAGGCCAGAATGCTGATACAAAGCCTACCAGTAGAGACAAGGCTCGGGAGGTTTTTGCTGGGAAGAAGGACTGCATTGTTTGTTGGGCTCCACACGATGTGTGTTATGGCTTGGCAGAAAGTTTGTCTGCATTCTGCCTGTGCCCAGAGACTTTGCCTGAGACTGAGATTAAGGGAGAAAAACTGATTAGTCTAGAGAGAGAAATTATAAGGCAGCGAAATGTTGAAACTGTTGGGGGCTCTTAGCCAGGTTTATGTTGGGAATCAAGAGCAAAGAGCAGGGCATGGTGATTTAAAAGCTTGTGAGTTTGGCCAGGAAGCTGTGGACTGTAAAGATTGAGCTGAGACCACAACTGCTGAGAAGGAACAGAGGAATAAAAAAGATGGCCTGGGGGATCCCAGGAAGCAGCGGGCCTCTACCCTTTGTAGCCTCAGGCCTTCAAAAGTGAAAGATTTTGCTTGGAGGAAAAAACCACAGAGTGCCATGTCCTGGAGTGGCTACAGAGGCCACAGGAGGTTTCAAAAGGGTTGCAACTGCACCAGTTCCAGAATTGTGGTGGTCACACCAGATTCCAGAATGGCAGCAGCATACAGAAGCTGTTCCTCACAATCAGGTTCAGAGAGCTCAGTGATCCAGGCTGTCAACCCCTACAGCCAAGAGAGAGAAAAGCCTGGCTACTGCTCCAGCTGGCAGTGGACCTTGGCAGAATCCACATGGAATTGATTTGAGGTGCAAGGAAAATGCACAGAAAAGGCTAAAACAGCTTCTGTCTCACCTGCAGAGAGCAATGTGTAAAAATGTAAGGGTGAAGCCAAGGAACATGGATCGTTCAAGGAAAGCTATGAAAGTTAAGACCCCTGAAAGTGCTGCAGGGGTGGAATCACTCAAGCCTTTTGGAGTTTGCAACAAGATTGCTTCAGATACTGAGTGGAGAACTCCAGGACTTAATATTTGCTCTGCTGGATTTTGGACTTGCTTTAGTTCCAATGCTTTGTATTCCCCTGTTTGTAGCTTTTGGAATGGTAATGTTTATCTTGTGCCTTTATATGTTGGAAGTGCTTGACCTCATTTTCATTTGTACAGGGGGTTATAGTTAACAGTTTGCCATAGGTCTCAGAGGAGATTTAGTACTTGGACTTTTCAACAGTGCTGAAACTGTTAGGACTTTGGCAACTCTTGAAGAGGGACTAAATGTCTTTTATATTACGGATGCACATGAGTCCTTGGGGGTCCAGAAGTGGAATGTATTGGGTGATAGTATGTACCCCCAAGTCCTCATATACTTTTTATGGGGCTAAGCCTGGCGCTTGTGATTAGTTTGTTGCCTTGCACTGGGATTGGTGATGTGAGTGCTGTACCCACCCAGGGGTGGCGCAGATACAGTGTAAAGGAGGTGGGTCTTCCCCCTGCTTGCTTCTGCTCTGTCTTTCTCTACCTCTCTCACCAGTATGCCTTGCTGTTTTTGGTGGCCACCATAACAGACAGCCCCACCACACCATGCTGCCTGGAGTCGACTAAGTACGGACTGAAACTCCCAAGAAACTGTAAGAAATAAACCTTTCCTTCCTCAATTTTGGGCATAAGGTATTCTGTCTCAGCAATGAGTGAAAAGTAACTAAGACATATACTAAATAGGTACTTCATACTCAAGTGAAAAAATTGCAATTTCTGATGACAAATGATGCTTACCATTTTATGGGTATCACAAGCATGATGGCTAAAGGTTATATTTAGAGACTATTATACATGAACCTATATTTAAAATTTTGCCTTGGAAATCTGAAATATAAACTTCAATTTCTTTGATCTGGCTATGGAAATGCAAGTTACAACTCCATTAGATGAGAATCCTTAAAGGGACTATAATCTCGCTGGCATAATTATTTTTCTGCTGTTGTAAAATTTTCTTCACAGCAAGTTAAGGAATAGAAGATTAGAAAATATTTATATTTCAGCAATACTAGAAATAAATTGATTTTTAGGTAAGTCTAAATTCTTTTTTAAATATAAGATACATTTTCTATTCTATACTGTACTAAAGCAACTGGGTTACAGTGGGAATAAAATTTCCTAGACATTTCTTTTCCACTATAAATGTAAATTAGTAATGGGTAGAAGAATTTGAGTGAAATTTAGAAGCTGTAAGTGAAGCAGTGGGCTTTATCCTCTGAAAGTTATCCTGTTTGGATTTGATGGCAATCACAAAGGTTAATCCAAGTCATTTTGTATTCCACCTTTGGATTGTGCTTGTAACTGATGACCCTGATGATCAATAGTGACTTTCAGTGATCAAGCAACTGTAAAGCTGGCAGAGGTGTTAACTGCATGGCAGTACCGATCCTGACCTTTAAGGAATGGGAGGGAATGTCCCATACCCTAAAACCAAGATTTTGTTATTTTGAAGATTTTGGGATTAGAGTAACATATCTCCACAAATACAGCCTGCAGTAGACTTAGTTCAGTATTTTCCATTATATAAGTCTTAAACAATGGGTATATTATCTAAGAACCAGAAGAAATAAGAACTAAGAACTTGAAATAAATGCAGTGAGGTAGTTGATACTATTGAAACAATGAAAAATAAACTGAAGCTAAAAACCAATGTCTTTCATATTTTGTCTTTGTACTGGTTAGCAAAATCTGTTTTTAAAAGGAGCTTTAGTCTTGCAAATCAAAAACAATGGGAAATGATTAAGAAAGCAAGAATTCAAGAAAACAAGATACTCTAGATGAAAGTCTAGAAGGGAGTTTTTAGAGGTAAATCTGGCTTTAAATGGTGGATGAAATGGGATCTATAACCAATCAAAATATGCTGGTTTTAGGGAAAAATTTCATTTCCCACTGAGTTAAGAAAAGGAACTCAAATTTAACAAGTAAAATATAGAAATTTCAGAAAGTTAATGGCAGTTAACTTGGCATAGGCGGTTATTGAGAAATATTTTTTTAAAATCTTCCAATGAATTCTTTTCTCTGCCTTTTTTAGTCTATTTTTGCTGCTATAACAGAATGCCTGAGACATGGTAATTTATAATGAAAAGAAAAGCATTTTTCACATGTCTGGAGACTAACAAGTTCCATATTGAGGGTGATGCATTTGGCAAGGCTGCTCCTGATTCATCAGCTCACTGCAGAGAGTATGTACACATGAGAGGACAAAACTTGCTTTTGAAATCAAGTTCCCTGTACATTAACAGTCTCACTCCCACCATGGTATTAATCCATAATTGAAGGCAGAGCCCTCATGATATAATCACTTGTTGAAGGTCATGTTTCTCAACATTGTTTCCTGAAGGATTAAGAAATTAACTGAACTTACGAACTTTGTGATGCACATTCAAATTGGCCCAGCACAACTAAGTAAATTATAATTTGATAATAAGCGTAGCAACATTATATGATTACTTTAAACTTGAACATATTTTAATGGATACAAAAGAAAATAATTTAAAAATATTTTAAACAATACAGCGTTAATTTTTATTTTTATTTATTTATTTATTGGGTACCAGGGATTGAACTCACAATCCTGTGCTTGCCAGGCAGGTGCTTACAACACTGTGCTAAATCCCTGGCCCAGTATTAATTTTTAAATAAGAATTATTCACAATGACAAAATGATGTCTAATAGATAAATGGCAATGAGCTAAGATAAAGATACTAAAACAAACTGCAGAACAGAGATGTCAGTAAAAAAGAAAAGAAGCACCTATAATAAATAAAATCTAGACCTGGGTTTGATGATAGATGTTTGTGAAATTCTGTAATGGAAGGCATTCTTACATTGAGATGTGAGAGTTAATAAAATTTGTGTGGACCTTGATTACTTTTCGTAAATCCTTAATTTATTGACTGTTCACAGAGAGTATGCATATTCCATAAGTTTAAGAAATGTGTTGGACAAACAGACATCTGCCTTTGAAAGCAGTTCTTCCCTTCGCTTTGATGCCTTTCATTTCTTTCTGTCACCAAGTTGTTCTAAAATGTTCACTACTGTGTTAAACAGGAATGGTGAAAGTGGCCATTCATATTTTGTTCCAGATGATAAAAGAATCACTTTCGGTTTTTCCTCATTGAGTAAAATTTGACTTTTTTTTCCGAGATGATCATACGGTTTTTGCCCTTCATTCTGTTGATGCTGTGCATTATGTTTATTAATTTGCACGTGTTGAAAAAGCTCAAATTATACATGCCACTTAATTACATGTGTTATATTCTGGTGGGTTCCATTAGCTAGTATTTTGTTGAATTTTTTTGCATCTGTATTTATCAGGGATATTGGACCATTTATTTCTTTGTTTGTTATGTCTTTGTGTATCTTTTATATCCATCCAGACTTACAGAATAAGGTTGGAAGAGTTCCATTTCTTTCACTATTTGGAACGGTTTGAGAACTGGTGTCATTTATTTTTTAAAAGTTTGGTAAGATTCAGCACTGAAATCATACAGTTGTGGACTTATTTTTGTTATATATTATATAGTGGATTAGAACTCATAATTCATTTGTGGTCTATTCTGGTTTTCAGTGTCTTCATATTTCAATCTTCATATGTCATATGTCCTTAGAAATATATGTTAATTTGTTGACATAATTGTTCATAATAATTCCTAATAATCTTTCTTTTTTATAGTGTTGTTTGTGCTTTTGGCCCTCTTTTTTATTTGGATTTTCTTTTATTATCTTACTCTACTTAAAGGGGTGTAAATTGTGTTTTTAACTAAAAAACTTTACTATTAATTTTTTTATTCTTTATTTCAATCTACTCAAATTCCTTTTTTTTTCCAATACCAGAGAACTTTGCACATGCTAGGTATTATGGATTAAAAACTGATGGTCAACTCAACACCAGCTGAATTAAATCAATATGGTGCTGAGTGTAGATGGCCCACCTGAGGAAAGTTGCCAGAATAAAAGGAGACATGGAGAGGAAGAGTGAGGCATTGTGAGTTCTCCTCAATGTTATTGTTTGGAGCTGTTTATTCCCTTAGAGGAGCTTATAATGGCTAGCTTTCCTGATAATGAATTCAGTCATTATCATCAGAGGAGCTGGAACATTGTCGCTGAGAATGGCTGTGGTTAACTTGGGGGGAGCTCTGGTCCTTACATTGAGTATCGCTTCCTGACTCCAGAGGGGAAGATGTTTGCTGTTTAACTCCAGGACAAGCTTGTCATGCTGACTTCCTGACATGTACTTGACTGTTCTCATTGTCGGAGGAGCTTGGGACCTCATTGTTGCTAAGGATGGTTGTGATACTTTTCAGGGGAGCTCTGGTTCTTACTTTGAGCTTCGCTTCTTGGCTCCACAGCTGAATCCTCAATCTACAGGCACAAATCCTTCAGTGTACTAGAATACTTTCTAGCTTCCACTACTAACCTTTGGGCCTTCCCAGTGCAGATCTGTAAAACAGACATGCATGAGTCAGTGTCATGGGCTCTAGGTCTCCAGCTGGACTCATGGGATGCATTGTCATGGACTGTAGGTCTTTAGCGGGACTCTTGCAGGAACTACTGTGAGATCCAGCCCCTCAACTGGATTTTCTAAGTCTTTAGTGTTGTAGACAGATTTCTTGCACTTTCTGTATTTAATGCTGGGTGATCATCATAAAATAATTTTATAAATTCTGTATCATGTATGTAATTATTCTCCTTGCATCCCCTAACTATAACACTAGGCAACCACTCTTCCTCTAAACTATACTTCCAGCCCATCTGGTCAAGATTTTATTATTTTCTTCTACTAAGTTGGAATCTGGTTTGTTTTTACACTCCCAGTTCATTGAATTAAATTGCGTTAGTATGTTGCTCATTAGAAATACAGACAACTCAAAAGTTCCATTTAGTTGCAGCATGAGATTCAAAATTCTGATTTTTGTGAAGGTTCTCTCAGCACATCTAACTGTAGTTCCTCCTCCTCTAAAAATCTATATATGAAAAATTTGAATTTTCTACTTCTTTCATCTTATCTGAACCCTGAATTTGTACATAACAGAATGGGGGTTACATAACCATCACTAATGTTACTATTCAGGAAGACACACAGTAGTCATTCTTCCTTAGCATTCTGATGTCCTACCAAGCAAAAGTTTCAAATCCTACTGGTCAGAAATCCTACTAGGCAGAAGTGTTTGTTCAGTTTCTTCTTCTTTCCTCCACATATATTCCAGTATTTAAATATGATTTTTGATCAGTGCCCAACATTAGGTAGCTTTCTAGTTCATTGTTCTCCCTGGTTCTTGGCTCCAACTTCTTTCTCATTACAAATGTATTGTTTCATTGAATTTCATATTTAAGTCCCAGCATGATATTTGCTTGGGAATTGTTTTGGCTTGTCTCTAGATGTCCCCCCACCAAAGCTTCATGTGCTCATAAATGGGGCTTTTGGGAGGTTTCTGGATCATGAGTGTTGATATTGGGATTAAGGGTGTGTGGTAATGAATTAGCCCACTAATAGATTTATAATATCTGTGGGTGTGGAAACTGGGAAGGCCCAACCTTAGTATGAGTAGCATGCCCTGTAGCCTTGTGGCCTGGATAGGATAAAAGGACAGGAAGCTTGCTGCTTGCTGCCTTCAGCCTGTACTGCCATGGACTGTTTCTCTTCTGTGATGCCCCTGTGCCACACTGCACTGCCTTGGAGATAGCTGACCATGACCTGAAATCTCTAAGAACTGTGAGCTAAAAATCAACCTTTTCTCTTTTAATTTTGGGTGTCAAGTATTTTTTTCCAGCAACAAGGAAATCACTAACTAGTGCTTCACCCTTAAGAACATATTAAAACCGTAGACATTTCCCACAACTTGGTAAGTATAGGTGATACAATGATATAGAACAGATAAGCTTCTTAGAAACTCAAATAATGGGATCAAGTAACATCAGTGTAGAGAAGCTCAGAAAAATAAAGTAAGAAATAGAATTAAGGTGACATTTTTAGAAAAAAGAAAAGTGAGTAAAGTTATCAGTGAATATGGTATGTATGAGATCCAAATAAGGATCTTGAAGGAAAAGAGCATACCTCTGTATGAAATAGCATAATTTAAACCTGCTCCTAATTTTAAATTTTTTAAATTTGCAAAAGTATTTTAACTTACTTAAAATAACTTTGAAGTCTTCCATATGATAAACTGAGAGGACAATCAAAACTAATTTTGTGTTTCCTTCAGAATCTATTTTCTTATATCATTCAAGCATACAGATCTTCTTTTTAAAAATGTCACCTACAACAGCATACATGCAAAAATAAAAATGTGTTTTGGATCTGTCTTTCTCCCGATGACTTGCGATCATGTACTTATAATGTCTACTCAAAGCATTAAAATGATGAAAATGTCTAAGCTCACAAAATAATGTCATTGATAACTTAAAGAAATCAAAAATTTTCCAAAGAAAAGAATAGAATTTGCTTTATATTTTCATGGATCCTATCTAAATTTCTGCTTAATTCATTATTGATATTTTTGAGAGTTTTATCTACAGACATTACTTAGCATCTGCCTGTAAACTAACTTTATCAACACATGAGATAAGAAAGAAAAACAAGTATTGAATTTACCTTATGTGAACTTGTACATAAGAATTTAAATCAGTTGCCACTCATTTGAAGAACAATTAAGCAGACACAATAAAGTGGTTTCAATAAGTACCTAACTGAATTGTTTGTATCTTTTCATATTAGTCTGATTCCTTTATTTAATTCAACATTTAGAAAAACACATTAGGTTTCTGCCAATAGTAATTCATGATCCTGTATGCTTAGTTTTCTATTGAGGAACATAAAAATAGCATAAACTTCACAGACACAGTGTCCCTGCTCTGTCAGTTAGTAGATGTGAGACTTCATGCAAATTGTTGAATTTTTTTCTATGCTTTACTTCGCTTATGTGAAATACTTGGATGTTAAAAATCTCATATCGTACATTTGTTGAAAATGAATATTTTCATGGAAAGTACTATGTTAGGTTATATTACTATTGGTAAAAATTTTTAGATTTATCAGTAATACTCTGATTAATTAATTATAAGCATGTAGGTATCTAATGCTATGGTACTGGGAAGAAGGGCTTAACATTTTTATAAAATAAGTATTTCAGTGAAAAGTAAGTTCTGAGCTGAAAATATATAGAAAAAATCAGAATTAGCCAGATTATTGGAGCACAGAAAAAGCAGTACAAAAAAATACCATATGCTACAAATGAGATTTGGAAGAGCATATGTCCTTTTGAAAATTACAAGCCCCTATTGCATAGTTGGAACCAAAGTCTCCAGTACCAAGTTTATGGAAATACTGTTAGAAAATATTTCTCAAGGATGGATATTGAAGGGTGATTACATGTTAAATCTATTGGCCATAGTTTTTTATGGTTTTACCTATAAATACATAATTCTCATTCAGTTTTTCAGGATAAAATGCATATTAACTTACTGAAAGTAAATATCAAAGACAAATAAACTGAGGTAATTTTCTTACTTAACTTTTCCTTCAGTTGCACAGAATAACACACTGGGGAAAGAATAATTTGCCTCACATTTTAAGGTGATTCAGTCTCTAAGCAGTTTCCTCCAAGACAGAAATACAGAAGAAAAGTATGACAAGCAAAGCTAATCAATTCATGGTAACTGGAAATATGGGGGTAAGGGTATGCCTCAGAATAAAAATTCAACTTCCAGGTCATATGCCCAGTGCCCTTTCCAAGCAGACTCAACTCAGGAGCATGAGGCTTTTAGGAGATGCTTTAGTTCTAAAACGTAAGATTTCACCCCTCACTTCCAAAAGGCTAATGTCCATCTCACTATGCAGTATCAAAGAGTCACCGAAGTCTTAAAAGTTCCAGAATTGCAGAAAAGTCCAAATCCAGAGTTTCCATTGAGCCTCACTGTAAATTCTTAGTTGTGAACCCCTCTGATGAAAAAGTTTAATACTTACAATATACAGCGGCATTAGATAAGCATTCCTCTCCCAAAATGGAAGAATTGGGAGATACAAGAAACTAGACCAAAGCAAGAATGAACCTAAGAGGGCAAAAATTAAATTCTGTGTCTTCATATCTAGCACCCTTAGCAGGTGGAGCCAAGATCCAAGTTCCAAGGGCTTAAAGAGACCCATCCCCATTGTCACATGAGGTACAGTTACAGCACACATAGATTCCTTCTTGAGTGGCATCTGCTCAATGTATCTATTTTCTTCAACATGTGTCCCAAGCACCTGGCCTCTCACACTTCCTAGAGTCGCCAATGAATCTTGGCATCACTTTTACACCTTTATCCACTGCCCTTTCATGGGCTCACATCCTGGCCTGCCATATCTTCTTTTGAAATCTGGATAGATGTCTTCCCAACCACACAACTCTTGCATTCTGCATATATTAGAAGCTAGAACAAGATGAACAATGCCAGGGCCCAAAGATTTTCTGACTTTCCATGGACAAGCCACATCTGAGTTCATGAATGACTGAATTCAAGGATGCATTCATGCTCCTATAAGTCTGAGTACATGGAGAAAACATAGAGAAATACTTTGCCAGAAAGAAACATGCATAGCCTTTATTTTACTTGTCAGTTGAGTACATATCTTCAACTGAAACCTCCTGAGCCTGGCCTTTACTCTCCACATTCTTCTCAGGTTTTTGGTCTTCTGAACTTTGATCAGAATCTGTAAACAATCTCTACTTACAGAATTTTAGGCCTTTCTATCCAGCATCTCCAAAACTTCCCAAAGTCCTCCCATAAAACAGTTCCAAAAGTTCTGAATCACAGTCACAGCAATGACCATATTTCTCTGGTACAATTATTTTTATTAGTTAGCATTGTAGTCACTGAGCACATGATGCAAAAACTGTAAGCTACAGGAAGAGATATTTAGTCTGGTTTATGTTTCAAGGTGCCTGAGTACTTAGCCAGCTAGCTCCAAGGCAGAAATCTCATGACAGAAGGACTCCACAGAAGACAACTGCCAATGTATGGTAGCCAGAGGGCAGAAACAAAAGGGAGAAACTTGGGACAAGAATACAACATCTAGGTCATGCTCCCTACAACCAACCCCGATTCTGGACTTGAGACTTTTGGGGGACTTTTTAGCTCTAAGCCACAATAGTGATAACTTCGGACATTGTTATCAGTATAAGGCCTAGTCTTACAGTCATGTAGAAAAACTTCATTGAAAGGAGAAGAAATATGTACAAGATATTTACAAACCAGGACTAACAAAGGAGGCAGGGTAAAATACTGACTTATTGAAGAACAGGAGAGCCAAGAATTTTACTGTTTTTTTAATGCTGCAAGGAAGAAGGAAACAAGAATAAATAGGAATCATGCTAACCTTGAAAATAAGTATGAAGAAGAAAACAGACTTTAGATATGCAATATTCTACTGAGCATCAAAGAATAAAGATAAAGTCAATTGAATCTCATCAGTGGAGTATGAAGATGTGACAGCATTCAAACTTTTCGTTAGATCATTCCAAATATCTAAGTACATATGTTTATGATGACATGTTATCTCTAATTCAAACTTCTTTGCATTTAATTATGAAGAGATGTTAGGTATCTGATAATAAGACTACAGATAGTATTAAAAGTATAAGCCAACAAAGCAAAGCTTGTATTCACAGTATTTCCCAGAGAGAAATTTGAGCAAATAAATATTTAAGTGAGAAAGAAAATTCTTACACACAAAATATTAAAACTATAATGTCCAGGCAAAATAACATGTGGTTAATCCAGTAAGATTCCTGGAGGTCACAATCAACAATTGAGTTCAGAATAGTGGAGAAGAAATGGCCACTTCAACTTGAGAAAAGTAAAAGTACAGCAAGGATGAGAAGGAATTTGCATATACGCTTAGGTAAGCACAGAGCATGGAAATTGGTTAGACTCTATTTTTTTCTTTAAAGATGAGAAAATGAATTAACAGAAAGATATGGGTGTAGAAAAGTGCTACAAAGATGAGCTCAAAAAGTACAGTCAGGGTAAATGTTTGGGAATAGATTTTCTGAAGAAGTTCAAAATATATTAACCAGAAACTACTAAACATATATCTTGTTGGCTTTTAGAATTTCAGACAATCTTAAAAGCCTCAAAACAGAATTGGATTGAATTAACTTGTTTTTCACATTAAAAATTTCCATTAGGAATTATTTATTTATTTTTTATTTTTTTATTTTTTTGTCGGTACTATGGATCGAATTCACAATCTTGCGCCTGCCAAGCAGATGATTAAGCCACTGAGACAAACTCCCGGTCCTAGTTTTTTGAGGCGGGGTTGGACTATGTAGCTTAGACAGGCCTTGCTCACAGTGTAGCCCAAACCGGCTTCTAACTCACAACGCTCCACCTAGCTCAGCCTCCCGAGTGCTGGGATTAAAGGTGTGCGCCACCATTCCTGGCTCTCCGTTAGGAAATTTTACTGAGTACGTTTATATAGAGAGAATGAGAAAAAGTAAGCTGTGCTTACCCAGCAACTTAAATAACTTCAGGGTCAGAAGTCAAAAAAACAAAAAAAAAAACAAAAAACAAAAAACAAAAAACAAAAAACAAGAAACTGAGAGCTTTGAAGAATGTCATCAGGCCATGAATGTTAACTTGGAAAGGGAAAGTGGCAAGAGGTTTCTGATAGTGTATAATGAAATATTGAAGAAAAGGATCAATTTATTAAAAAATAGAACAAAAGTTTATAAAGTAAATCATTTGTATATAAATTTTCAGAAATAGATCAGTCTGAGATGATCAGCTCAACCAAAATCAATGTGTATAGGACATAATATCCACGACAGTGGGGTGGCTATCAAAGCAACTGACACAAAATGGTAATGTAAATATATATGCAGTCTTTGCCCCTCAATTCAGTTTTGCCTAAGTTATTGCTAGCTCACATGATCTATCATTTGAAAATACTATGTAGAAAAACTTTTTTGAAAGGAAGAGAACTATGTCAGGGGTACTTACCATCTAGGATTAACAACAGGGATAGTTTCCAGTAGTCTAACAAAGGTTAGTAAAAACATAGTCCGACTTCAGAAATAGGAATAATTTGCAACAGTGGAAAGTGTACAAAATCTTACGGCTGCACCTATTAGCCATCTTTAGTAATGGGATTTTTTTTTGCCTCAGTCTCTTTAATTTTGCAATTGTGATAATAAATATGAATATATTGCATACTTTTTTAATAAGAGTACAGTTATATATAACGTGCCAAAATTGATTGGATGGTATGTAGGTGTTCGTAAGTATTATATATTCATTTATCATCATAATTTTTTATGTTAATTAGCAACATCAGACTTATACTAAGTTACATTATCCATAAAAAAAAAACAGTTCAAAATATAGAATGAGACTAATACTCCATGTCTGTCCAGTCACCTTTATACTACAGAATTGTGAGTTCACTAAATTTGTAAAGAGATTACCAAGACAAAAATTAATTTAACTGTTTCATTTGGGAATACATCTACAGGAAAAAAGGATACTTTTTTTTCTTAAAGAAAATTAAAACAAATTCACATAATTTTTTAACATTTCTTCTGGTGTTTAATTATCATAATTGGAAGCAGTTAGGGATTACATTTGGCTACATGTAATAGAAAAGTGTGTAATAGCCTCTTCATACAACGATATATGCAAAACAATCATCACTGAAATGCAGCTGAGGCTCAAGGTATTAGCACTGTTAAAATTCCATAGAAGTATTGTGTTTTACTGCCTTTAATAAATGGCTATGATTTTCAATAACTTGTGGTTCCAAATTGTGCTCCATCTATGGCTACATATTTTCCAGTCCATAAAAAAAATATTTACAATGCTAAATAAGTAACAAAAAGAAAGAAATTGTGATTTTATCAAGAAAATAGAATATCCAGAGATGCCCAGGAGAAATTCATTATCAGTAACTCTGTCTCATGACCACATTAAGTTACAAAATCTAAGAAATACAGTTTTTCAACTGGGGACATTATTATCTTCAAAAAATGGGGATGCAGATGAGACTAACTCCTGAGTAGTTAAAAATAGAGTCAGCTTCAATAAATGTGCATGTGCTTTGAGTTGATGTTGATACTAAGAAAAACAAAAGGTGCATGAAATATTGTATGTAATCACTGAAATATAAACCCATCTAAGTATTTTCTATGAAGTGGTTCTTTTACAGTGTTGAACAGTAATTACATAACTATATTCTATGTACTATTTGAAATTATAATCATTTGAGGAAAGTATTATTTTTATAAAATGAAACAGATTTATGTGCTTGCCATGTTGGAAGCTTCCAATTTTAAGGCTTATAATTTCTGCAAATGCTGTCACTTTGTATCACTTGCCTCTGAATGCACATTTTTGGAATTTTTATGTAATGACTTCCAATGTTAACATGTATAATGTAAATGTTACTTTTGTTGCCCCAAATATTTTAGTGAATGTACAGCACTGGTAATGGAAGCAGTTGCTGAGTATTGCCATTAAACAAATGTTTACAGTCAACAATAGTCAGGTTCTTTTTGTAAATATTGGTAGTTTTCGATTACTGGAGACAGCTGGTAGATGTATAAAATTCTTTTCCATCCACGGCCATGGAGCGTATTATCATGAAACATTACTCAGAGTGGATTCTGACAAATGTACAAAAATTTATAACCAATCATGTACAAAAACAATCACATACTTTATTTTCTTTTAGGAATTCCTGCAAACACCATGAAATGTTCTGCTTAATCTAAAGCAGATAAAACAATGAGTCATGGTAGGATGAGCCATTCTACTTGGCTTAGCAATTAGAGCCTTTGATTTAGGAAAAGGTGAGGAGAATAGGCAGGGAAGGAGATGGAAAAAGAGAGGGACATATAACAACATCTGTGTATTG
This sequence comes from Dasyprocta punctata, assembly GCA_004363535.1. Classification (NCBI taxonomy): domain Eukaryota; kingdom Metazoa; phylum Chordata; class Mammalia; order Rodentia; family Dasyproctidae; genus Dasyprocta; species Dasyprocta punctata. The sequence goes on along the minus strand of RJWM01023812.1, from coordinate 11,886 downwards.
TTTGAATGTACTTAACACTTTCCAAACCATCATATATTCTGAAAATCATTTATTTCCTCCATTTGAAACATTTTATGTTTATAAGATTAATTATGAACTTCCTGCTATATGTTTGCTGAATGACATGTAATGAACGGTTATAACAGCTCTAAACACTGAATTCCTGAACAAATGCTAGTTAAGAATTGATCACTTCAGGCACTAATCAGTCACCTCTGAATTGTGTATTCATAATTAGAGACCAACAATCTAACGAACCTTTAGGTCTAAGACAAAATTAGTTCAAATGAACCTACACACATAGTGCTATAGACTGAGGGACACATATTCAAATGTAATAGGTACATACATAAAATCCAATGTGGCCAACATACGGACAGCCACTAGGGACTGGACAGAGGACATTGCCAAGGCTTAGAAGGCCCTGTGGCATCAGCCAAAGGCAACAGCAGGTCAAGCAAATTCAGAAATACATGGAGATGAAAACAGTGAGCAAGTCAGGAAAGAATAAAATAAGACATTTTGTCTAAATAACCAGTGAGAATCCTGAATTGTCACTGTAGCTCTGAGGACCATGTCAGCCCTCAGGTTGAGAAACCTTAGATTTTGTTTACGGTTTGAAAGCTAAAGTGCCTTGAATTGACTACCAGATGCTTTCCCACTGCTCTTTAAAACTCCATAGGACTTTTCAGGGATATTTGATACTGTAATATATGATTTTACCTCGTGGCCATTTTCATGTTTCTTGTGATTTATGGGATTTCAATGTGTTACTTTACTTTAGAAAAATATTGAGTGGATATTGAACTTTAGGAGTGTTTAAAATCATTACTTCATATTTTGGATGGTAAAGTCAATACAACACTTTGTACTCATACTAGAATGCTAAAATGTTCCCAATTGGAGTGCACTGAGCAATAAATTTAAACTTGGAAGTAGCAGTATTTAAATGTACTACAAATCTTCAGAAAAAAAAACAAGCAATATAAAAATTTTACATGAACATTTCAGTTGTTTCACCATATGTGTCCCCAATAAAAATATAATTGGCTGCCTCGAAAATTACTTACGATGTGCCATAAACTGACACTGTAAAAACTATTTTCACTTGGTTAAAAGCATAGTGCATGTTGAATTGTAATTTTCACTCACAATGAGAAATCAACATATTTCATAATAATTATATATCCATTAAAATTTCAAATGGCAACATTTAGCATTGTTGAATCTGATTATTGTAGTTATAATCCATAAAGAGCTGACATTAGGATTAAAATATCAAAAATGAAATCTCCAAAATGCTTAGCATTTTAATATTGTGAATATATTTTAAATTCTCAGAACTAAAATAATGTAATTTTATATTTTGCTTTGTATTATATCATTTAGTTGTCAAAATAATAGCTTTGACTAAAACTATGAAGGCAAACATTTTTCCTAATATTTAACTCTAAATCCGCCTCTGTCTGTCTCAAAGGTACTGAGCTGGTCTTTGGGTACATGTGTTAAACTTTGGAACTTCATGCATCTGATGTCTCACATTTAGCCTTGTCAGTTAACTATCTGAAGCTGTTTCAACTGCTATTGATTTACTTAGAGATCACAGTAAAGATGGGGTGTTATTTTGTAATTACTTATTTTAGACATCTGCTTTGATTTCCAGCAGTACACATGCTGTGAAAGACTGTCTATAAAAGGGCATGCTCAGGTGATAACTATGAACCATAACAAGTAGGTCTTGCTGGAACCTGTGGTCCCTTCTGCTCACAAACTGAACTGCTATATCATTCAACCTAAGTAGCTTGATGCTTTTCTACTTTATAAAGATTGTTTTCATTAATGAAAAAGTATTATTACTGCTTGATAAAATGGTAAAGTAGGCTTTATTCAAAGCTATCACAGTAGATACAAAGATTACTGTCATTGGATTACGGAGTAGGAGAGACAGAGAAATTTAACTATGGTATTGGAAAGAAAAGAAAAGTGTGTGTAGATTTAGTAGCTGGATGAGGTGGGAGTGAGTGGGAGCAGGTATCAGTGGGTAGAAAATGCCTGAAAGGAGACCCCAAGGATCAGAGGAATTCTAACAAACAAAATAAGATCTTTGTTGGAGGCACATCAGGGTGATCATGAAGGGTTTACAGGATGGTGGATTGGATTTGGTGGGAGATTCTGTCTGAACTGACCCCTGTGAGTTCAATTTTAGAAATATTAGACTGGGTGGGGGGATGCTCAAAGACTGGGCATCACTGGCCTTAGAGGCACTTGATTAATGGTTGGTCAGGGAGAGAAAATGCTATTTCCTATAACCCAGAAACTACACTGGTTATTTGGATTTGAAAATGTGCGTGAAATTCTTTTTCATGTCTGGATATCATTGCTAAAGTTAATTTCAAAGAAACTTCTAAATCTACTATTTGTTGAGTCTCTTGACCAAAGTAGGTACTAAGATGAAGTATAAAGAGATTCCTCTCAACATTTCATTATATATATATATATTTTTTTGGACATAAATGTAAATTTCTTCATGAGTTAATGTGTGTTATACTTGCATGTATACTCTATGAAACTGGTACACGTTAGAGGAGCAGATAGTCATGACCTACCCCACACTTCCTGATTCTAAACCTGGATTTTAAGCAGACACCACGTGACTTATATGTGCATGAGTGTTTGAAAATCCTAGTTTATGACTTATTTTTATCTATAGAATCAAACACAGGAAATTTACAAACCAGTATTATCTCTGTCCTGTATTTGTTTTCTGATAACATTTTCCTAAACAACACTGGATTTAATTTCTCATAAGCCCTGAGACAATGTTTATGTTATGAAATTTGTAAGAATTATGTTTACTGATAAAATAAAAAAATCATTAAATTTGATTGCCAAATTCAATATGTATAATTTCATAGTTCTGTATCATAATTAAATGTAATCATAATTTCTATGTAGATATGATTATAAACACACTTAAGGGTAGCCATCCGTGTTTCTTAAAGGAAAAAGTCAGAAGCTATCAGGAGTTCATTCAAATGCAGAAAGATTTTTAGAACAAGGCCCTGATAGCACAGGAAAAAAATTGGTCTTATAATAGTCTCTTTGACTCAGCAAGAAAACAATCAAGAGAATTAAAAGACAACCCTCAGAATCATAGCAAATATTTTCAGGCTATACTACAAACAAAGGATTAATGTAAGAATAAAAAGGAAACTCAAAAGACTGATAAATGTTAATATGATTAAAAATGGGCAATTCACTTATATGATATTCCTCAAAATATTACCTTAGAATGTTCATATATCCTTATGAACAAACGCTCAGTATCACTAATATTCAGAGAAATGCAAACTAAAACAGTACATATTGTCTCATTCCAGTAAAAATGACTATTTTCAAAAGGACTAAAGATAACAAGTGCCATAAATGATGATGTGCAAAATATGGTATGCTGGCACAGGGTTGAAGAGAATGTAAAGTAGTGCAGACATTATGGAAAACACTATAGAGTCTCTAAAATATTTAGAATATAATCTAGTAGTCTTAATTCTAGTACTTATCAAAAGGAAATGAAGTCAGTTAAGTTGAGGAAAAATCTGTACTTCCATATTTACTGGGATATTATACACAAAAGCCAAGAAATGGAAGAAACTAGGTGTCCATTACAGATGAATCAATATTGATAATGTGATATATAAATACAATAGAATACTATTTAACCATAAAAATAACTAAATTCTGTCATATGTGACAACATAGATGGAACTAAATATCATTATGTGAAGTCACAGAAGGTAAGCAATAAAGACAAGCACTGCATGGTAGCACTCAAACATGGAATAAGAACAAATTGAAGAAAGCCGGGCATGGTGGTGCACGCCTTTAATCCCAGCACTCGGGAGGCTGAGGTAGGAGGAATGTTGTGAGTTCAAGGCCAGCTTGGACTACAACGTGAGCTCAAGGCCGGCTTGAGCTACACAGTGTGACCCTGTCTCAAAAAAACCAGGGCTGGTAGTTTGGCTCAGTGACTTAAGTGCCTGTCTGACAGGCATGAGGTTGTGAGTTCAATCCCCGGTGCTGCAAAAAAAAAAAAAAAAAAAAAAGAACAAAATGAAGTATGGAACAATTGTTAGTAGATTGAAGTATGGAGTAATTGTTACTAGATTGTTCAATGAATATTAAATTATAGGTGAAAGGTAGGAGTGAAGAATTTCTTGTGTACCATTGAAAAATAAGATGATTATAGATGACAATATATTGCATACTTCAAAAAGCTAGAAAATAACAGTTTCATTGTTATCAACACAAAGAAATGATAAATTATTAAAGGTTGTTTAAAATGACTTAAATAAACTGGGTATAGTGGCACACACCTATAATTCCAGCACAATATCATCATTTAAAAAATGGATAATGATCACTCCACTACTTTTTCAGAAGATTACATAATAATATATATGAAGATCAAGAGTGGTGTCTGTTGGTGTGGGATATGTAGTAATGTTAGCTAATAATGAGAAAGTTAATCAGAAAGTAATTTTAATCTCTTCCCATTCAATGAAAATTTTGTGAAATAGAAAGAAGTGCAGTTAGGGGTGTAAAAATGTTGAAGACAGGCTCCAAAGATACAATGTAAGGTTATCCAAACTTCTATATTCTCCTTTTATCTTTACTACCTGGTGAATAAGTCAAACATAGGCTATTTAGATTTTAAAAAGGTATCAAACAATTCACTTTTATGGATGAAAAATATGAAATGTGTGGATCTCATAATTAACTTCTTAAAAACCACACATTACTATTATCATAAGATTTCCCTTGCATTCCACTCAAACCTGTCACTTTGTACACTGATCTATGTCCTACATGAAAGAAGACTGAAGGACAAGTATATAAAAAAGTAAAACAATAAAATAAAATAAAAACTAGAAGAGCAGTGAGCAGCTTTCCTAGTGATTCATGCTTCCATGGCTGCCCTCATATTCCTAAAGAGGTGACACAGGAACTTGAATTATATTAATTAACATTCTAGGTACTATCGTAGAGTCAAATTCTAATTGTCTTTCCTGTGTGACAGAGTAAAAGCAAAGATGATTTGTACCACTAACCTTGAACATGTATAAATAACTGGCAAGGGAGATTTATTGCTGAAGTAAATCCTAATATGAATAAATGAACTGTATGCTTTAATTGCATAAGGTTCAGTCTCACTGACTACGCTGGTGAAGTTCAAACTAAGATGTGTGAATAATGAACAAGCCCATGGAGAGTGATTCAAAAACTCTTCATAAGATTACATTTCTTAAATAAAAAAAGATCATGTCAACTTTATGCTTGAGGTTACCTAAAAGTATTTTTTAAAGTTTACTTCTGAAAATGAAAATACAGTATTCTAAAGGGAATGTATGTAAGTAGCCTTATTATCTACTTAGTAATTTACATTTATGTATAAATATCTAAAAACAAGGTTGATAATTTTACATCAAAAACTGTAGAAATTTATTAGGCTTATAATTACTTATATATCACACAATATGAAATAAAATCGAAGAATATAAAAAGGTATCAAATAAAATAGAAAATTATTTTAGAAGACTAAATGAAGGCTGAATCTCAATGCAGTAGCTCCATGTAATTGATATATACCTAATTTTGGAACAAATACCAGTTCCGAAAAACTCAGCACATGCATGGATCTCTTAGAGAAGAGCGTGCTCATGTTTGCAAGTTACATACAAAAAAATTTGAGGGGAAAACACATTCAATTCTACTACTATTTGAACATTATTCTAGTTTACTTATGACTGAAAACAGAAAATATACTTTTAGTATTTAACAGTTAGAATGAATGTGCTAACAACATGTGTCAGTCATTCATTATGAGAAGGTGGGAAATGTTACAAAATTGTATCTACCTTTGGATAAGTAATTATACCTGAGGGTAGAGTCAAACTGAGGTAGGCAAAAGCATGTTTAATTGGGTATTTTAGCCATTAATTATTATTTTAAACAGGACGATGATATGTCTAGTTCTTTTAAAGTATATTTAATTTAGTGTGCTTAAAAATAAAAAAACTCATGAAAGAGCAAGGTAAATATTTAAGAAAAAAAATCAACAAAAAGTGATTCTAACATAATTCAATCAACTTTTACCATTTTTTTGAAAAGATAAAAATGTACCTGAATGTGTGTGATAATGAATTTGCATTGAAAGCCTAATCGGTTGCCTATTGAAACAAGTTAAAGCATGAATCTTGTGTGATACTGAAGTGACCCAAATATTCTTTCTATAATTGAGAATGCAAGTACTTTCATTGAATTTTAGTATGATTACAAGTAGAAAATATATATATATATATAAATATAGAAAAAAATAATGAGGTAGGTAAGAATATTAGAAAAAGTTTTGGCTCTGTTTGCAGACTGTGAAATGAAACTTAATGGTTACAACTTTATCTTTCAATGAAATTTCAAAGAAAATTATTACCTGAGACAACTTATCAGAGAAGAGAGGCGACAATCATTCAAAAAGAAAAAAGCTACTACAAGGCTCTGTGTAGAAAATTTGAATTTTAAATATCTTCAATTCTGCAACAGTGGTCTCTAAAATCAACCTGTAGTAGTCATGAGGTGCACAAAACTGGCTTTTAGTAGACTCATTCACTCAACTTTTTCTTGTAAGCAACTTTAGTCAAATTAAGAGGTGTATTCCACCCAGCGTTTAACTTACAGTGTCTTTCTGACTTGCTGTCTGGCTCGGTTTCCAAGTTCAATAAATGAGGATCCTGAGAAAATCCAGTTTCCCTATGTCTTAGCTTTGCCACTGGGACAAAATACCCGACACCTGCAAGTTAAAGGAGGAAAGGTTTACTTTAGCTGATCATTTGTAGAGGTTTCAGTCCACAGTCTGACGGAAGAGAGGGATGGCAGTGGAAAAACAGTCCATGGCAGGGTAGGCCAGAATCAATAAGAAACGGCTTCTTTTCCTTTTTACCCCACCTATTATACAACCCTTTTGATTGGTGCCATCCACAACCACCGTGGACCTTCCCATTATTCCCACCCAGAAGCATGCTAAACAACTCAATGGACTCATTTAGTTATCATAAATCCTTAACCAATCTTCATACACCCTAGATCCAACCACTTCTGAAAAGCTTCACCTTTGAGCATATGAGGCTTTAAGACGATATGTACATACAAGCCACAACACCCAGTAAGTTACAAGAGTTTAAAGATAGTGAAACCAAAGCCTCTGCTTATTTTCTCTGTATTATGTATTGTTGAGAGAGCTCCAGTAAGCTAACATTGTGGAATAATTTGCATGCTTATATGATTGTGTAACAAAAATTTTCATCTGTACAAACTCTATGACCAGTACAGTGCCACTGTATGATTTATGGGTTTTTCTCTCAGAAAGAATGACAAGGTAGAGAATTCAGAGAGATGAGTGAACGTATGAATTGTAGAGCCAAAGTACAAAGAAGCATTTATTGTTTTTTTGTGGGTTTTTTTGTTTGTTTGTTTGTTTGCTTTTGGTTTTGTTTTTTTTTTTTTTTTTTTTTTGGTGGCACCAGGAATCAAACTCACAACCTTGTGCCTGCCAGGCAGGTGCTTAAGCCACTGAGCCAAGCTCCTGGCTCAAGCAGCATTTATTGTAACGTGGAAGCAAAACTCCCCCAGGGAAATGAGCCTGGAAGAGGGGGTGAATAGAGTTACCAAAAGGACTCTTGTTTATAGTTTTTATATACAACAATTTAGTTACGTTGAGGTCAGTCTATGAGTTTGTAATCCAGAAAGTTTGACATAGAAGCAGGCGTATAGGTGCTTGGAATGTGCAGCAGATACGCTCTTGCAAGCAGCATTAATTGTAACTTTAAACAGCCAGTCCAATGAGACCTTTGTTTACTGAGCTTCCAGGTGTCTGGCCTCGGCCATCTATGCATCCTTCCCCGAATCCTTCTGTCTCCCTCTTCGGCTCAGTCTCCTCCAGGTGCACTGGCAGCCTGTCAGGTCTGTGGACCTCTCTTTGCCAGAACACTTCCCATATTCCCCTCTCCTTCATGGGCCAGTGTGACTCTGAATAATCTTTTCACGTTCCCACAGAGCCCTGCTGATCCATAATGGTTACTATGGAGAGATTCTTTTTTAGTTAGGAAAATGACTCCCAAACTTTAGAAAACAGGCTGTAATTCCAGTCATCCTGCCGTGGAGGGCTCGTAGGTCATTCTCTCCGAGTGTCTTGTTATCTCCCTGCTTCAATAGGAAATTTAAATACAACTTTTTCCTTGTTTAAAATTTCTGAAATATGTTTCAGTTGATGTTAAATCTGTATCTATAAAATATTTCTGAAAAATTACTTTTACTGCTTTCCAGAACTATTACACATGAAAATTTTATTTCCATCACTAATGAAAACATAAAATTATCTGCCCCCAGCCAGGGATTTAGCCCAGTGGCCAAGCGCTTGCCTGGAAGGCACGAGGTTGAGTTCAATCCCCAGTACAAAAAAAAAAAAAAAAAAAAAAAAGAAAGAAAATTATCTGCCCCCAGCCCCTCCGTCCCACTACTGGGAATTGAACATAGGAATTTTGCTCCAAGTACACCCCCATTCTTTTTTTTTTTCATGAATTTTGAGACAAGGTCTGATAAACTAGTTAATAGCCCAGGGTGGGCTGCAACTTGCCTTTCTCCTGCCTTAAATTTCCAGAGTATTTGTACTATAGGCATATAGCACCATACCAGCTTGTTTTTCTTACTTCAGTTTAATCATTTTATTCCCATTAGTGGCTACTCTTTTCAAAGATGATAGTCAGTTAAACTAGAAAGGAGTATTTACCCAAAAGCCCTTTAAAGCCCTGTTTTCATTCTTTATCCCTGCTATTACAGAGTAGCCCAAAATATTTTTTCTAGACTAACTTTTAGCTCAGAGTTAATATGCAATTCAATTCAGAAGAGGACCAGGATAGCCAAAGGAATACTATGACAGAAGAACAAAGCTGGAGGCATTAAATTCCAGGTTACCAGTTACACTATAAAGCTATAGTTAGAGAAAAAAACACAGTACTGGCACAAAAATATGCATGTTGGCCAAAAGAAAAGAATGGGAGACACACAAACAATCTCATATACCTTTAACCATTGGATCATTGACAGAAAGGCTGAAAACATTAACTGGAGGAAAGATAGATTCTTTAACAAATAGTGTGAGAAAAACTGGTTATCCAGATGCAGAACAATGAAGCTAAAGTCTTATTTCTCATCCTGTACTAAAATCTAGTCATAAAAAAATCAAAGTTGTATAAGTAAAAATAAGAAGTTGAAGTACACAGAGTAGCTGTGCCAGCAAAGATTTTAAGAATTCTTAACTTTTTGCCCTTTTCACCTTCTCATACAGATTTCTCTACTTGACTAGGTGGCAGATGTAAGAGCCATCATACAAGTGTGAAGATGAATGTCAATGTTGAAAATACCAAACTAGGAAGGCAGAAGGCTACTTGTATGAAAATAAACTTGTACAGATATAATGGTCCAAAATTCTCTTCATAATTTTTAAAATAAGAAAAATTATATTCTTATTCTTTAAAGTCTGTTTTTTCATTGTTTAAAACTTTACATACTTCTCAAATATATGATTGAATATAAAGAATCAGGATTTTTAATTATGTACTTATGTCAATAAGTATTTGAATAATTACTGTATAAATACCATTTATTCTATGTTTAATTTTTTGCATTCTTTACTTGTGTATTTTAAATCTCTGGGTTATATTACTTTAGTGGAGAATTGACATTGTGAAAAAGATGTACATGTTCAGAAAATGCAATCATAATATAAATTTTTGGAGACCAATAAATTAGGTCATTTATTTGACTATGTTTTAATAGTATCTTTTGAAACCTAACTATGTACTAGATCTTGTGAGTACCAACAAAGTAATTTAGTCCAGTTGTTAAAACATGACTTCAGTTATTGATTGAATGTAGTGGGAACAGTTATATGACAAACATCACAAAAACATCCTAATCCTCCATTTTCTAAATATGCAAAATAGCATACATACTAGGGTACACACTAGGAAATAAGTGATTTCTTTGGCTATAAGGACACAAAATAATGGTTGTTGGTAAAATCTGTCAGTTACACCAAATTTGCATGCATCCCAGTAAATTTCATTATAGTTAATTCTGAACTTTAAATTATAATGCCAGCATTAAAACTTGAATTCTTCAGACCAAAGGTAACTTCCTTGCTTACTTTTCTCCCTTTGCTGGGACAAAATACCAGACACCCAAAATTAAGGAAGGAAAAGTTTATTCAGCTCACAGTTTTTGAAGGTTTCAGTCCGTAATCAGCTGGCTCCAAAGCAGGGTGTCCTGGCACAGGGGCAACAGTTCAAAGCAGCAGAAGACAGCAAAGCAATAGGAACAAAAGAGGGGAGAACAAGACTCTTCTCCTCGCTTATGTTATAAGCAGGTTACCAAGCTCTCCAGGAGGGGAGTAGCAGTCACAAAATCTCCATTCTCTTCTCCTGAATAGGCTCAGGATGTTTACAAAGTGACAACCCTGTCCCCCTGCTGAGTCCTTTAGTTAAACTTTCAAACTTCTCAAGTTGACACAATGTATCAACCATAACAGCAACAACATTCATTCACCATATATATTTGTGTCTATTACTTTGTGTAGTAGGCAACAGGCATTTAAGTGTATCTGGACACATTAATTCAATCATTTAGTAACAAGTACACCTTTTGTGATAGAAAAGATTTTAATGCAATTGGAGTAAGTAGGATGATATGATATTGTCCTATCCTTTAGGAATAAATAATTTGGTTAGGAAGTCAAAATCAGTGCATGATGTATGGAGTAGCACATGAGTGCATTGTTAAGTAAATTATAAGTAAAAATGAAAAACTTCCTATATGCTGTTTGATAAAATCAGTAGATACTGTGTTTGGACAGCATCTGATGAAAGAGTACAAGTTTGCTAAGAGCACCAAATGAAAAGCGTCCATCCCAGGAAAGGTGACGGCATGAAAAAATAAAAAATTGAATAGATCCTGGCCTTTTATAGTCTCTTAACAAATACTTATTGCACTGAATTTAAATAAATTATTCTTAACAGGATACATTTTTCAGGTTAAGGAGAAGTTTTTGGAGTAGGAAGCTAAGACAGATGTTTGACAAAGTGAAATGCTAGATAACAACATTTCTATGCCAAGATTTAGGTTTAGAAATAGGTTATTTCAAAGTAGTTCACAGGAATTTTAAGACTTTGGCTAATACATTTCAATACACTCTTAGAGTTTAAGTGCAACAATAGCCAAAATTTAGAAAAAACAGCAAGGTGTGAAACTTTATTACATGAATATTAGATAATTTGTTTGCATAGATCCTGAAGGCTTATTTCATTTACTTATTCATTCTGTTTTTATTCTGTCATGTAAATTGCATAATTTCAGTTATGCTACTTTTGTTTACTAATACATTCTCCTATCTCCTCTATTTTGCTGTGGATGCCAGTCAGACTTTTTTGGAGGGCTCAGTGTTGTTTCTTATATGTTCAATTTTAAAATATCTTCTCTTTTAATCTCCTTATCTTCGATTTATTTGGGGGATAGTTTGCATTTATTTCATGTGCAAAATTTTTATCATGGCTACTTTAAAATTTTTGTGAGATAATTCTTTTTTTTTATTTAAGAGAAAATAGATACAGAAGCTAGAAATAAAAGTCAAAAAAGACAGACAAACAACAACAACAGATCTGATATGATAACATTGTAGGTTTACACACTGAGGTGGTTGAAGTTTGGCAGTGGTTACAATATTGCATATCATTACCTTCCTAGGGGTTGGGGATATTGACAGATATAGACATGTAAGAT